>VYXC01000925.1:0-95243 GCA_013397175.1 Platysteira castanea | reverse complement strand
CCTGCCGCCGCCGGAGGGTGTGCGGGGCGGGGGGAGCCCACTCCTGCTGCAGGGCTCCGCCGCGGCCGCACTCCGGGGATGGCGAGCGGGGCAAGGCGGACGCGTTGGGGGTCGGTCCCGCACGCCGGCGGCTGAAACTTTTAGCGGCGTTAGGGGCGTCGGTTCGGGACGCGAGCTGCGCGCTGCGGCGGGGATGGGCGCTCTCCCCGCGGTGCGGGACGCGCCCCCGCTGCCGGGGCCGGGCGGGCACCGCCGCGCACACCTGCGGATCCGCCTCGGGCGCGGGCAGGGGCGGCTGAGCAGCGTTTATCGGGACGGGCGGGCTGTGCCCGTCTGTGGCTGCCCGAGCCGCAGCATCCCGCAGGACTCTGCGTTAGCGCTCCCCTGCTAGCCTGCTCTAGCAGCAAAGTGGTACGTGGTTTACTAGCTGAACTACTTACTTACGCTTTTGCATGGCTGATGGACAGTTCTGAAGTTAAATATAGTTGCATTTTCTCTTTTATACTTTCTTGATACAAAAAACACCCTCCACCATAACAGGAGAGAATGGTCTGTTAATGAAATGACCACTGAAGGAGTGTAGGGACAGAAACGTACAAGAAAAGCTAGAGGTACTCTTGTTTAGGATCTAAGCAAGGGCTTGGAGCTCAAAAGGTTATTTATTTATGTAGTTATTTATTTTTAAGCTGCATTAGATGATATACCAGTATAATCTTCTTTTCTGACTTTTGCTTTACAGATGTTCCAGAACAGTCCCATCTGCACTAACCCTCTGCCGCAGTAGCACTTCAACATCCGCTGTGCCCTACTCATGACTAGGGCTGAATTTCCCAGTGTATTTGGCACTGAATCTGAAATTTTTAGGCTAGGTATAATTTTTAGGTTGGTTTTTTTTTCCATTGAAATGGTAGCACTGCAATATCAGTACTTAGGAGAGCAATGAAAATCTGCTGGATACTAATGTTTCATTGTTAATTACCTTCATGAGCACCTGTTATTTGTGAAAACCCAGATACTTAATTTCCTCCACAGGACGATGCAGGTCCTAAACTCTTTTGGCTGCTGGATTGTTGCTATTAAAAACTATTGACTCCTGTCTAGTTTTCAAAAATATTTCTCTTGAAACCGACTCATATCTTCCAATCAGATGTTCACCAGCTAAATAACGCTTTTATTCTCTGAAACTTTAAAATACAAGACTTAAATTTTGAAGGATACGAACAAGTCAAATTTTGCCATAGGTCGAACTAATAAAATGAAATTACAAGTTACTAGGAGGTTTCTAAACAAATTCCTAAGGAGTTAAGATAGACTTTTCTCCTTATCTGACTAATAATCATTAAGTACTTCCTTTCCAATTATCATCTCATTACCTCTGAATAAAGAATTTAATCTTTGCTATGTCTAAACCTAGTAATTTTATGCCTTATATAGATTAAACCCTGATGGGGACTGGTACACCCCATTGCTAATTGTAGAAGAATACCTTGAGTGAGGGATTTACCTTTGAGTTCAAAAGCCTGTGAGCATTGCTGTTGAGCTGCTTGTGGCTAGAGCAAGGCAGAAGGAAATAAGGGCCTTTGGAAGGCAATCCTATGTCTGTGATAAAGAGCAGAGAGAAGCCAATTTATGATTCTGACATTTTCATGTGTTCCCAGGTGAGACTTTGGTACAAAATCTGAGACCTTCAGCATCCAGGACTCTCTTTGTAGGAGCTCTGCCTCTCCCACCCCTGGTCACACAGCACACAGATCATCAGCTGGGGCTGATGGTCCAAGATACTGCTCTGTAGCAAGAAAGGCAAAGCCTCAGAGCACTTCTTACAAAACAAACTGCAGCTCATCCTAGCCTAGAGGGCAAAGTAAGAAGTAAATATTTATTTATATATAAATATTTATATTTATAAAAATATTCGTTCATTTTTCTAAAGAATTTCTCACTGGACTTCTGTCTGTTTATTCAGATTTTTAGGTATGTTAAGTGATGCATTGAATCTGATATTAGGACCCTTGCAGAACTGTCACCTGACCACTTCATTAATCTCATAGAATCAAATTGCAATATGTTAAACTCCAAATGGTTAAATAACAGGTAAGAAATATTTGGTGTTTTCTTCAGTGAAGTGAAGTCTGAGCTAGAAGGAGAGAGAATAATGAAAATCTGTCATCTGAAGGCAGCTTCTAACAATATTTTTAATGAGAAGTTGTATACTTCTGGTATGACTTGTAATGTCCTGGAGACTGAAATCGTGTTTATTCACAGGACAAACTCAGCATAAAAATACAGCTCCAAGTTTCTCTCCTCTTCTCTTCCCCTAGTCAACAATAGCGAGGACAACTCTGTATCTGGATGAGGATGGAATTCTGCATCCAATTCAAGACTTTCCATTCCTCTTGGTCTTTTCTGCATGATGAGAACTTTGTATTAGCTAAACTAGAGCTATCGTGCACAAAACAGTCCTCACTCTTTTAGCTTAGTTTACTCAGAATTAGCCTGATTTTACTAGGAAGCCATTGAATGGAAAACAAAAGGGAACTTGGTAGTTGAAATAAAAATGGGTCTGGTGAGGAATAGCTTAAGCTGACCATCTCCATTAGACCAGACTCAGGACAGTGAGAACGGACATCCATGCTGAAGATAGCTGGCTATTAGTCAAAAACACTTAATTAAACATCTACTCCATGAGATTAGGGAGACTGAAATTTTGATGAATATTTTTTACAAGTGGCTTTTGTATGAACAACAAGAACTCAAATGTAGGATCTTTTTCCAAGTTAAAATTGGTTGTCTGGCTGAGTAATTACAACATAAAGTCAAAACCTTGCAGCTAGGCAGACACGATCTGGATATCTGAAAGTACTGAAGATAACAACTTTCAGCCCAATATATGGATAACGTGAGTCTTGGATATGCACATACTCACAGTAGTGGAGGCATGCAACCCTGCACACCAGGGAAGCGCCTAAAACATCCAATCCCTTCACGTGTTCTCATGCAGGGACTGTTTTATTGAAAGAGCTGTCCCCTAGCTCCAGTGAGGAGACAGGGAGAGACAAGGGGAGGAAGGTCCTTGGGACCCTGGGAAGCTGGGCAGGGCAGTGGCAGCAGAAGAGGACCCCCAGTGCAATTGGGGAGCGGGTGTGGGTGTTGGGAAACCCCACAGGCCAGCGAGGTTGGCTTTGGTGACAATGTCTGCAGAGGCAAGGGGAGGACAGGGTGTGCTCGGGGGGAGCAGTGCCGCGGCAGCTGAGTGCTGTGCTGCCCATGTCATTGCAGCAGCTCTGAAACTCCGGGAGGTGAGAGGGGAGGAGATGTCCCCAAAGCATGACTCCTCTAGGAAAAGGGATGGTTGTGCCTTTTTATTTTGCTTTGTTTCCTTGTTCCTCCTGAAAGAAAAAGAGTTGTTAATGAAAAGTATTTTTTATTGTGGTGCTAAAGTGGCAGTTGTTCAGGCAGGTTCAAATCACAGCCTTCAAAAGGTGGCAATTTGTGCAATAGCATTAGTCCGGCCATATAAAATAAGGCCTTCAAATAGCAGTCAGTCTGAAGACAGTAAGAGAGAGACAAAGCTGAAGTACATATTACTCTAACAAATCATGTGTATTTGAAAGGCTCAATTATAAATAAGCAGTTTAAACAACTCTTAAAAATTAAGTAAAGAATAGCAAGCTTCCGTAACGATTTTTAAAGTAGGTTAGCTTTCATCTTTTCATATTTATTTATTGTTTTCTTTATGCCACTTGTCAAAGGATACTCAAGACATATTCCTGTTCATTCTTTTTTCACTTTTCTGATGCCTCTTTAGTTCTGATAAGCAGTTACTGAAGAAATATTAGTGTTGCACAAGTTGTAGTTACAATTGTCTTAGTTAATTGTTTTTAAATTATTTAGTTTTTCACAAATGTTGATAGGTTATAACATTGTTTCTTCTGCTTTGTGTTAATGAAAACCCTTCCTGTCATTACATGTCACCTTTATGTGTGATGGAGCCCTGCTTTCATGGGGGTGGCTGAACACCTGCCTGCCCATGGGAAGGGGTGAATGGATTCCCTTTTTCGCTTTGCTTTTGTGTGCTGCTTGTGCTTTTCCTATTGGACTGTATTTATCTCAACCCATGAGTTCTATCACTTTTACTCTTCCAATTCTCACCATCGCACCAGTGAACAAAGAAGCGACTGCATGGGGCTGAGATTACATCTCGGGTTAAACCATGACAAATAGAAATAAAATACTTAATTCAATGTAAAATATCCTTATTAAAGGTGTCTATAATGAAGCTTGTTTCAAAATGTTGGAGAGAAGACTGGTTTTGTTTAAAAAAACTCTGCAAAGCTCTTTTTGAAAATATCAACTTCTTTGCCCTACAAGCTCGGCAGAGATTTTGATGCACATGTTTTGCCTTAGAGGGAAGTAGAGGTTGCCTTTTTGTATATGAGGTGTCTACAAGTTTCATCACTTTTAATAATTTTTCTATTTTTACATGAATGTTGCATCTCTAATGGAGGTTTTGGCAATATAAACTTCAGAAAAGTGTTATTACCATCTTAATCATGATAGTTAAATAATAGTTAAAATTGCATGGTGAAACCTTTGGAGGATTCAATTTAGGACCTGTGCATATGAGCTCATTCTGAGGAAAAAATAATTTTCTATTCGAAGTGCAGTGTTTTGTGCTTGTTATTACAGGAATAAGAGACATTGTTAAATGAATTTTGATGCCTCTATTTTCCCCATAATTTCAGTAGCCTAGGGAAAATGGATGGTAATCATGGCTCAAAAGATTTTTTTATATTTGTGCCTTTTTGCTCAAAAAGAGATAAATAATTTTTGCATGGACATGCACAAAATAACATGAAACACTTAAATACACAATCTTTTGTATAAACAAGTCTTAATACTTGTCTTCTGTTTTGCAAAGCCAAAGGATGCACTACCAGTGGTTTTAGTTTTTACATTGCCGTTGTTTTGGAAAAGTGAACAAAGTATTTCTTAGGCTTGTGTTTAGGTCTCTTCACAGAGAATCTGAAATTCAGTTAAAATTACAGATCACTATTACTTTTCCCTTTATTATTTATGATTAGATTCCTGTTTTATTTATTTATAGTATTTAAGTTTCTCTAGATACATTTTTGTTCACAGTAAAGTTCTTCAATAAAGGCAATATCAAATATCACAAAGTTAATAAAAAAATTTGGTTCTTATGTTGTTCCATATTTTAATTTAATAGATCTCATCCTTCCACTGCTCTTTGGTAATTACTGGAGGAAAAACAAAATAAAAAACCTAGCTTTGCTCTCTCTCCAGTTCTCACAGGATTTCTTGGCTTTTATTGTATTAAACATTGACCTAAACTTAATGAACAAATGGAATTGAAGAAAAAACCCTAACTTATGTACCTTACAGGTACATAGGGAAGATAGGGAAAAATAAAAACTATTATTGACAAAATTGATTTAGCACTGTAACTCACACCAATATTTATTTCTATTCTCTAACTTTCTTTGGAACTTCAGTAACAGGAAATTTACTGTTTAGTATTGTTTTCCTTTGAACTGTTTGCAAAACAACATAGGTTGTTTTCTGAAACATGTATGTATATGAAATAAAAACTTGTTTAAACACATTGTTCCTATTCAAATACTCTGTTAATATTGTTAGTGTAGAGTGAAACTGTTTATTATATGGTTTTTAATTATAAACTCTTGTCTCCTACCAAGACAACTCCTTAAAAGTAATGAAATATTTTCCTATGTCAAGAATGGGAAAGATAAGGAATTCACACTATTTGTGCAAAAGCCTGCCTTCTCCCCATAGTTTATAGGATTAGAGTATAACCTCCAGGCACCTGATCCTGTAGTATATATTAAAAAAAAAAAAAAAACCAACAAAATCGTAACAGTCTGCAGACTCAGAGAACCATCATGGAGCTTAAGTGATATTCTCAAAAACTTACTGAGCATAAACCTATAGATACAAAGGCCTCAGTGATATGCCTTCCAGAAGACATCTTCAAACTTTTCCTATTCTTTGCCCTCTTTTTTTCTCATTATTTCTATCCAGTTTGTAAAAATGGAAGCTTTTGCAATGACACTTCATGCATAATTCATGCACATCTGATCCTACTGCCCTCCTTACTTTTTTGAACCTGTTGTCTAAGCTCAACCAAACTTGATGAAGGAATTACATTCTGAAAGTTTCACAAAAAGAAGTGAATTGATAGAGATGAGCAACATTACAGTGATAGTCCCCAAAGATGTGCCTTGTTACCCACCAGTGACTCCACAGGAGACAGTACCCATAGAAGTGCCGAGGCCACATTAGGCATGTACAGTTTGCACCTTGGATGCTGGAGTTCACTGATTTAAAGACACCAATCTATAAGAAAATTGTGCTAATTATTGTGTTCATATGCTTTTTCTTTCCTATCATTACCCTTCCCTGCTTACTGTGGAAGTCCCTGTGTCCCTTAGCAAGCGTCTGTTATACATTACCAGGTGAGCAATGGATTATTTTGTTGCTTTCCTTAAAGGCCCAATGAGGCCTTTAAATTAATTCACATACATTTGATAATGTCATCATTTTAAAAACTGGGTAAATTATGATTTGTAACAGATTGAAAGTTTCATGAGTTGCAGATTCCCAAGTGCTCTGTCCTCATATCTAATTACTAGAGATGATTACATTCAGGACCTTCTGAAATCACAGGGGCTGGTGATACAGTTTTCTCTCTAATGAAAAAAGTTACATGGCTCAAAATTCCCATTTTAGGCTTCAATCTGGCAGAGCAGAGCAAAAAACATCAGAGTAGACATTCTCTGGGCTAGAACTTGAGTTAGGAAACAAACAAAAGGTTTATTTTGCTGTACTTGCACTAAGGACTGAGACACTCCAGATGCAAATGTGTGTCCATATCTAGGCAGTGCACAAATGCTTAACAAATTGGTTGGGATCCCCAGAACTGTACATCCTTCAGTGACGAAGAAAGAAGGAAAAGAACAAGAAATGAGTGGCCTGAAGTCATACAACAGGTCTGGCTGAGAAGTTTATGTAAAACTCATACTTCTCTCTCATCTTCTTTTCATTTCACCTTTACTAGTCTGTGTTGCCTCTCTTCCCTAGCAGAATATTGACTGCACTGCTGCATAGCTGGTGTGCTACTTCCTGTACATATGCCCAAAAATTTAGGTGCTCATTTGTGCAAAAGTCTTGGTGCTTTGTTTGCTTGTTACCACCAGGTCTTGATGTACCGGTGTCCTTAGGTCAAGTGTAGCGAGCAGGGTACTCCAGCAACACAGTACAAGGTTTAATATGAAAGAAATTGAGGTATTCTGTAATTGCAATAATGAATGCAAGCTGGTCACGCTGATTGAGTTTGCTATTTGTTGGAAGACGATAACAGGGAACAACACACTGTCCCTTGCTACTCACAGTACTGCTTGAGAGTTATTACAGACAGGACTTGGTAAGTAATTGACTTTTCAGATTAGGTCCTCGCCAAACCGGTGAAGAAACTGACAGCCTGGATGCTCACAAAAACTCACCTGTGACACTAGTGACAGTGAATCAGGGACCAAACACCAGATAGAGCCACAAATTTCTTCCCTCCTCCACCTGAGGATATTTAACTCCATAGTCCTCCCCTCCCTAGCCACCAGGCTACTGGCAATTAATTGCTAACTTAATACAGCTCTGCATTAAATATATGAAATAGTTTCTTGGAGAAAGACTGACCAAGACTCAGTCATCCCCACTGTCAAGGCAACCAACTTCAGCAGGAAAAGGTGAACAAACCTCATCTAACACCCATCTGCAGCTCTGGTCAGAGTTTAGAGACAGATTGGATTTGAGATGTAATCCTAGAGGTCCTTTCCAAATTTAGCAATTCTGTGATTCTATGTGTTTTCTTCTAATAATTCTAACCCTAATCAGAAAATATTCTGTAAACGTGACCCAAATAAATTTTTATGTAAACAGGTCTTGTGTTCTAATTTGTCAGTTCCTACTTTTGCATTGCCTGTTTTTCAACTTGGCTTTAGAGCAGAAGCCATAGACGAAGAACTGAAAAAGCTCTGGCTAAAAAAAACAAAAAAGAAGTTGCATCTTGCTCTAAGGGTAAAATGGTTGTGGGAGAAATATAAGGATATTAAATCAGCTATAAATTAGTTTGCCTGAATCAACCATCCCCAACTCAGTGATCCTCACAGTGTTAAACTCTTGCCTTTAAAGGCTTTCAAAATACAGCCTTCCTTCCCCCATTATTAAAATTAATGCAGATTTAACACAATTACTGCTTCCTAAAGCAGATTCAGGCTGCTGACCCAATGCAGTAATTCCATAGAAAGCTATACCTCAGCTTCTGCCTAAGATTACCAGCAGCAGTATGAGAAGAGATGGAAGATCAATGCATCTGGTGCCTTCAAGACTCAGGAGGGATTTGGCTAGCTAGGATTTTTGACAGGCCAAGCAAATAGCTACAATAACAAGGAGCCTGTTTCTCAAAGATCCTCAGCCCACTGGACAGCAGCCTGCTCTGAAGAATCACGGAATCATAGAAGGGCCTGGGTTGGAAGGGACCTTAAAGATCATCTCGTGCCAACACCCCTGCTGTGAGCAGGGACACCTTTCCCAGAGAAAAGAAAACTATCAAATTTTCTTTTATTTCACTTTAGGCTAAAAATGATTTTGCCATTCCTATCTTTGAAAACAGTCTCAAAACTCCATGTAAAAAATATTTCCAAAATTTTTTTGCATAGCAGTAACTTAATTGATATCATATGTTAATTTTGTAAGTAGTCAAGGTGTATAACTTGGCACATGATAAAAAACCCTCAAGTTTTAAATAGTGGAAACAATATGTCCATACTCCTCTTGAGAAATCAGAAATAATGCGTCAATTAGTATTACAGGAGAAACAAATGAATGCCCAGGACTTCTGAAAATTTGGTCCTTAGCATGCCTTACAAGCACTGCCTTGTTTTTAAACTTGATTTCTAACCACAGCTGACCCCCTATCTTTATTGTCCCCAAAAATAGCTATCTGCTGAGAAAGTGATCTAGGTGTTGACATTGAAATGAGCTTTGTTTCACTAGCTGTTTGATTTCTGAAACTTAGGTTCCTTTTGCTTCATGTCGTATTTTGCTTTTCTTTTCTTACAGGGGTCCACTTAAATTTCTTTTCTCTGATAGATTCAAGAACAGGTGTTTATGTGCACATTTACAGTTTTCTTTTGCTATTGGAATGAATTCTAGATATTTCATTCAAAAAAGTAATTTTTGTTTTACACCAGTAACTGCTACATAAAGATCATTCAAGGAACTGGGAGCCTAGCTTATTCCCCAGTGCTAAAGCTGTCGTACCATTTGTATTACGCCTGACAGTCTGTTGGAATTTTAATTTTCCTCCCTTATCCTTTGGAATCAATCACTTCCAGTTGTGAGGGTGTTTTGTTTTGGGCTTTTTTTGGTTGGTTGGTTGGTTGTTTTTTAAATTAAGGAGAGTAACAACTGATATGAGTTGTAGCCACAACAGGAGAAGCCTTTGCCACTACTCCATCAAACTCTGGCTCGGGCCTTTGGAGAGATCCTTACATAGCAGCTTGCAACCACCTCAAGCAGTCATACTTCTCTCTGTAAATTAAATTTCTTTAAAAAGTCTCATTTTATCCTGAGGCTGAAATTCTGTTCCAGTAAATTCTGATCTACAGAGACATCTACTTCCCATTGAAGTTGATGAGAGCTGCAGGTGACCGGTGCCTCTGTAGCTCAGACCCTTAGGCTGGATTTCTCCCAGAGTACGAATATGTTATTAATAAGAGCTAGCTATCTTTGGCTGAAAGCCTGGTGAAAAACACTTTTGTGCTTTAAACAGAAGTGAGATGGTTGATTGTGGCACAAACTCTCAACTCTCCTTGAAAGTTTTTGCCTGAGTTTATTTTAAAACAATTTTTTTTCAAGCCAAGCCTTAAGTAAGAAGTAAACCTAAGTGCAGGCTCTCAGAACTTTTCTACTTTTTCGATTAAACAGAACTGAATGAGATAAAGGGAAAAAAACAACCTTCTTCTATCTCCAATGCTTTTCTTTTTCACTTGGGTTTAATTTTTCTTTTGAAAGATAGAGGTTATAACTGATTTTGGAAAAGAAAATATCAAGCACACCTGAGGTTTTAAACAAACAGCTCCTGCTGTTCAACAAATCCATTGCGATTTGAAGATGGAAGTAAAATCTCTGAAGCAGAGGCAAAAAATCCAGTAGTAGTTCACTGGATCTGTATCTAGGCTCTTGCTTTGGTACTGATGGGATTTCTTTGATATGTTGACTCAGGCTTTTGATAGAAGCAAGATTTAGTGCGAAAATGTTCACAGCTTCCTTTGCTGCCTTAGTTCATATGTTTGGTTTTCAGGTTTGGTGTTTACATTGCTTTTTAGAGTCTGCATTGCACAGATCACAACTGTAATTCAATTTCTCTGGGTTTTTTTTTTTGCTGCAGTGCTCATATTATCTAAGAGAAAGTTACTCTGTTTTGATACGTACCTTACAGAGGTTAATTTGCCAGGAAGTCGGGTTCAAATTAAAGAATAACTTTTTGCCCTTATTCTTAGCAACTCAAGATTGCTGAACACACCACAGGATAAAAGAAGATGCATGGATAGGTGTTACTCTTTTCACTTGCTAGCTGGCATCTGGACAATCAAGGGCTCTTGTATTGTTCGAAATGTTTTATTATTAGTTTGTTGATCTGTGGCATATAGGTCCCCCAATTCTTCTTCATTTTAAACAGAGATTTCAGTAGGGGATTTGGGAAGAAACCTGCTTCAGATAATCCATTAAGTTCTTGTCTAGTGGGAAGAAGTTGAGTGTTGTGCTGGTGTGAGGAACCTTCAGTCCCCAGACTTAATTGATACAATTGCTGGAAAGGGCTGTCAAAGCCAAACAGTCAATTACATCAAGCCTGCAGGAACCTGATGACAAGCCTCAGGTCAAATCTCTCAGCACAGACACATGCCATATTTTGTCAGTTGCACTGATACTGCGTCAGGGTGGGAAAGAAGCAGTAATACAGGCAAAGCTGGAGCATCACAACTTGGATTTTTCATACTTAGAATAGAACTAGCATAAAGAAATAATTAATTGTTTTACCTCTAGTCATCTAAGAGGAATTTGGAAAATAGACCTGAAAATGTCATCCCAGAATTCCATACTTTAAACGTTAGAAGTCAACCAAATCCCACAAGCTCCACAAAAACCAAAAGAAAAATCATTTTCCTTCCTCTGATCTTTTCCCTCCCACACGATAAAACCTCACTGGGTGGGAAAATAAAAGATGTCTCAACTCAGCCTGTAGAATTGCTCTGGCGATGCAGCAAGTGGCCTGCCTGGGAGAAAGGCAGGGAAGCAAGAGGACAGCAGAGGACCAGAGGGCATGTTTAACTGTGAGGGTTGGGCTGGAACACCATCACACTGTGTTTGCAAAATCCTTTGATTTTTGACTGGCATGTAAATTCAGATAAAAGTATGGTTATAAGTTTAATGAACTAGCCCAATCTTCTGGTTTACTGTTTCTATTTAAAGTTTTCTTTGAGACCATCAGATCATGAAAGGTAGGATATGGAAGGATGTGCTCAGGAGGGAGAATATATCTGAGAAAAATTTTTGTGGTGTTTCTGGATCGCTGATGTATAAAAAAGTAAAGTGATTTTCAATTCTTTTTAAGAGGTAGAAACTTGGATTGTGATCAAATTAAATAATTCATATCAAATTTTGTTTGATGGTGAAGAGCTACATAACATTCCAGAATATCTGGTTTAACTCTCAAAAGGCACACTTCAGTAATACTCTCAGTGCTGCTTTTTCATATTGTCCAGATCCACTCTCAGTGCTGCTTTTTCATATTGTCCAGACCCACATCTATGATTTATAGATATCAACATCTCTCTCCCTATCAAGGATTATTTGCTTAAGTGTGGAGAGAGAAATTCATGAATCAAAGATCACTAATAAGACTGACTCACTCGCAAGTTTTATGGGCAGTAAAGAATAAACATGAAGATTTCCTGCACCCTGTGCAATTGCCACAACCCCTAAGTGACAGTTATTTTAGTGCCACCCAAATACCTTCTGATGAAAATCCCAGTGGAACAGCTACAATTCCATGGCTGTATTCAGTCTCACTCAATCAATCAGAACCGTTTGACAAAACATCTCATTCAAAAGTCTTCCTCTGGCAGAGTGCAGAGCTCTCTTGTAAGACTTTCATTTGTGGCAGAAAAGAATTTCTTCAGTTTCTTGCTCAAGATAGACTTTTTCTCCTTCACTGAATGTTCTTCTCTGAGTGTCTGGACTTAGTTGCAATACTGATTTTATTCAACTGCTTCACCAGATTTACTCCTGTGTATAAAGTATAGTAAGAATAGAATGAACTTCCCATCTTTCCCATTTTATGCCATACACCCATCTCCTGCACAGTGTCCCAGACGTAGGTACAACCCAAGACGGCATGTATTTTCTTGGTACTGACCATAACAGGATAACCCCCAGTATATTCTATTCCTTGATTCCTCTTACTGGAGAATAATATATTTTAGTTTTGCAGAGGAAATAGAAGCCTAGGCATCTTTTTGAAAGAAGCTACATCAAAGCTCTTGGAAGAAATGAGGCCGTAACAGAGAAGCTAATTTAATTTTTTGTGTCTGTTCACTGTGAAAGAATCTTGTTTTACAGGGGCGCATCAGAGGTTGTATCTCAAACAAATCTTTGTTTCAAAACAAAGTCGATATAAAGTACAGGAATCCAGTTCTCAGGATTCAGCCAAGAGTTTTAGTCCAATGCGGAAATTCATAGCAATGTGCAGTTTCTCATATCAGCCTTCATATCAGAAGATTGTAATGCTAACTCTAAGGATTTCATGGAGTCCCTGAGACATCACATACCAGAAAAGCCTGACATGATGTGAAAATCTGTAGAAGAAAATCTAAATAATGTACTGGCTCAAACAATACTGAATAATAAAAATACTAGGCATACAAGAAAAATAATACACTATGGGAGAGTCAAGCAGGATATTTATGCCCCACAAATGTGTTGGCATTGTTTGAGGAAACTGAGAAGAGTGTAGATGAGTATGATCCAGCTAATGACACTAATCTGGAGGGGAGATGGCTTTTGAAGTTCTTTCCAAAAGACTTTTACTGACATGGGTAAAAAGGAAGGCATTCTCATGAACTAATAATGGACTAAAGCATAGGACAAAAAAAAAAAAAGGCATTAATAAAGCACTATTTCCCAAAATGAAAAGAAATAGATATTTATGCTGGGGTATCTGCACTCTACTGCATTCAAAAGTGATCTTGATCAGTGGTTGGATACGAAGAAACTGGTCTGAAGGGTAAAAGGAGAAGCTGATTGAAAACCATTGCAGAGGATTTCTTATAATGAAAAAGATTATCAATGAAAAAGCAGAATAAATTCTGTTTTAGTAAAGGAAAGTAATGAGGGGGGAAAAAAAATTCCAGCAAGTCCCTAATGATGAGCTATAAAACAGCTGCTACCATTCAGGAAAGAGATTTTGGAGTTATAATCAATAGATCTAAGGCAATATCAGGTTGATGCTAATCAAACAGGGACTAGGATGTTAGGCATCCTTTTGAAAAGTACAGAGAGCTGCCATACATGCAGATTTGATTCCCATCATCTCCCAATGAATACGGCTGACAGAGGAAAGGGACAGAAAAATGTGATAAGCAGGAACCGTTTGCTCAGCCAAGTAGACACTGTACATACTAAGACTCCTCGACTTATCAAAGACATGACTCTATGAAAACATGACAGTCAGGAGAGACATAAAGAATTTGAATATACGAAGGTGATTCAATTTTTTCATAATATCAGAATTAGAAAGAAGCAAATGAAACACATATTTTGACCGTAACTTCCATACTGAACAGTGAAATTGATTGTCAGATCTTGTGGATGGAAATGGATTCAGGAAACAAACTCACTTAGATGCACAACTATAAAGTGTGCTAGCTCTACTCTCCCCTTGTCACTAACTGCTGTCCCCTTTCAAAGGGAAAATACCCAATTTTTGAGTTTTACTCTGCCACACAACAGCTGGTTTTCTGAGTTTTTAATGCACTATCCAGGAGTTGTGCATAGTCCTTCTCTTTCAGAAGACCAGTGAAGTGCTATTCCAAGAATTATTCTGCATGTTCTGAACTTCTCTCCCCAAAAATACCTAGTTTCTCTGAAGTTAGTCTTATGTTCAGAGTGGTGGGACACTTCCAGTTTCAATTCAATTTTTGGCAAAATGCAGTACTTCACCTCCAATTTTCTTCAATATGTCATCTTATCATTATTCCCATGATCAGTGATTTTAGGATTGTCTCAGAAAGGCTTACAGTGTTCGTCCACGTAGTCGTGTCTATCATTGTTCTGGGAGAAAAGGGTGAAAATGGAAAGATTTGTCTTTTGTTCCAGTGAGGCAGACGGTGAACTGCCCACCTCTGTAGGATGGACTAAGCCAAACGGAGCCCGTGTCCCCATGTGTCTCTGCTGCCCAAAGTTAGCGAGGTAACGAGATAAATCTACTCTTTGCATTTTGGCTGAGGTTTGGTGGTTGCCCTTGGTTACCTGAATGTGTTGATTCACACATTTTGCAAATTTTCTAACCATTTTTGAAAGCTAGTCTAGTGCGTCTCACCAATTTTGGCCTAACTAAATCTGGAGAGAGATTATAATAGATTGCCAAGAAGAAGAATGATACACCTTTTAGGACTGGTTTTCCTAAATAAAGGAAACGAAAATAACCCAAAGCGGAATGGAGCAAAAAAATACAGTTAAAACATTAAAAAGTCAGGAGACTTGGATCATACAGAATCATTAAATAGTAAAATTCCACACCTAGATGCAACCAATAGATATTAAATGTGTTACATAAGGTATAATTTACTACTCATCCAGGACAGTGATAAAGACTGCCTAGTGCTGAAAACGATTACATGTACTGTAAGTATAGAATATTCAATAATAGTATAACTCACTTATTCCCAGTGTTAATTATTCAGATATATTTCAAAAGAAAAAGTGATGGAGAGACTTAAATTTTAGACATTACAATGGCATTATGTTAGACTCTTTCTCAGAATGATAAGAATTTACAAATGCAAAATTTAATCCCAAGCAACATAGAACCTGGTAAATGTGTATCTGATGATGAGCCACGCTGTTACCATAGTTAAAAAAACAAAATACCCCCACTGAGGTTCAAAAAAAGGAAATTACAAAAAAAGGTATGAGGAAAAAAAGGATAAAATACTTTATCTGTCAGGATAACTATTTAGAGACTCCTTTTTGATGGGCCAGACTAAGTCAAGATTTCCTCTCAAGAAGAAATTACTAGAAGGACAAGAAAAAGATGGTATACTTTTAGTAGCAATGTAAAGGAAGTTAACAGAATTAGTAGATTCTTCAATGTTTGAAAATGTGTTCAAATGAAGGAAGTATGAAACTGATGGTATAAATATGGAACTTCAAAAAAATAGAAAATAAATGCTATGCAATACAGAATGTTTTATAGGAATATATGAACACTATATTTATATAATATACATACACAGAAGTGTTACAAAATATAAAAATACAAAACCATCAAGTTAGATGTAAACCTAGAACAGGACAGACCAAAAAAGGGATCTTTGAGGAACACTTGAGAAAACAATTCAAATCTCCAAGGATGTTTTTCAAAACATTAAAAAAAAAGAAAACTACTAAAATGCCAAACAGAAAATGAGATACAATTGCTGTAGTTGGGGGCCAAATGACCTTGGGTAGATTTCTGTGCCAGAATCCTTCTTTACAGGATGCTAATTTATGGAACTATAGCCCAAATTGAAGCATCAGCAAAACAGCCTTTGAAACGAATATATAAAATTCCTAATAAGAATTAATTCAGAACAGAGTTCTAAGATTTCTAATGAAGTTCCATGAATTCTAAAAGAATTTAAATGTGAAATTGCTAGAAGTTAACTACTGTGTTCAGTATACCACTTATGTTGGTCTTGCGGTCAGAGAAACAGAAGATATTTTAGAATGCCAGTTACATATTTCTTAAAAGGCATCCAAAAGTACTTATGGATCAGCAATTTTTATATTTGCAACATTTAGATTATGTGAGGTCTTAATACGTATATGGGTGTATAAACACATGGAAAATATGTTCTAATGATGAATAAATCATGCCTCACAAATTTCTAAAAATTCTCAAAAAAAAATCCTTGGAAATACTGTAAAGAATAATCTAGCTAGAGAAGTTGACTAAATTGCAGTTTTCCATAAAAGCTTAGACAAAATTCTTCACCAGAAGGTGCTAAAAAATAAAGTGAAGTACAGAAGAAAGGTCTGCTTGTATACAGGAAATTAGCTACAAGGCAGGAAACAACATAGACAGACAGGAATGGAAGCATTCCCTAGGGCCAACTCATTTCTCTTTCTCACCATAATATGAGAGATCTGGAGACGAGGTGAAAAAAGGAGTGACAAAGCTTCATATAATGTGACAAGCAGCATTAAAACAAAGGGCAAACAACTGATGGACTCAACTTGAGGCATATTATCACTTAAGAAAGACTCCTGAGGCATTGTTGGTAGGTATTCAAAATCTGCTATACAAAGCTCAGTGGCAGTAAAAAAAAAGAAAAAAAGAGAAATACTAGGAACTGTTAGGAAGAAAGAGAAAACAAATAGAGACCATCATTATGACATGGCATAAATTAATACCTCAAATGTCATTATGGTACCAAAAGTACCTATAAACATAAGAGCAAAATTATTTTTAGAGTTATTGAATGATTTATATTTCAGATAAAATAAATATTGAAGGACACCACAGTTTGACAGAGAAATTACTTTTGGGCACAGGGATCAAGGGGAAACAGAAATCTGTTGGATAACCTAGACAAATCAGAGGGCTGGGTAATCACCAACTGTATTTAATAAGGGTAGATGTGGATTCTGCAGCAACCTGTGGGACAAGCCTGGGCAATGAGATGCTGGAAAGCATTGCCACGGAAAGGGACCTGGGGATCCTGGTCAACAGAAAGTTGAACATGAGTCAGCAGTGCCCTGGGAGCCAGGAGGACCAACCCTGTCCTGGGGGGCATCAGGCACAGCATCGCCAGCCGGGCAAGGGAGGGGATTGTCCTGCTTTGGTCTCCACTGGTGCAGCTTCACCTCAAGTGCTGGGGGCAGGTCTGGGTGCCACAATATAAAAAAAAAGACATTAAACCATTAGAGAGTGTCCAAAGGAGGGCAATGAAGATGGTGAAGGGCCTTGAGGGGGAGCTGTATGAGGAGTGGCTGAGGTCACTTGTTCTGTTCAGCCTGGAGGAGACTGAGGCAAGACCTTATTGCAGTCTACCTCGTGAGGGCAAGAGGAGGTGCAGACACTGATCTCTTCTCTGTGGTGACCAGTGACAGGACCCAAGGGAATGGCCTGAAGCTGTGTCAGGGGAGGTTTAGATTGGATATTAGAAAAGGTTCTTCCCCCAGTGGATGGTTGGGCACTGGAACAGGCTCCCCAGGGAAGTGGTCACAGCACCGAGCCTGACAGAGTTCAAGAAGTGTTTGGACAACACCCTCAGGCACAGGGTGTGACTCCTGGGGATGGTCCTGTGCAGGGCCAGGAGTTGGACTTCACTAATCCTTGTGGGTCACTTTCAACTCAGCTTATTACGTGATCCTGTGATCCTTTGAGCTGCAAAACTAAATGAGGAAGGGAGTTAAGAGAACAATTTTTCAGCATTTATTGTGCTGTAGAAAGTAGGGATACCCAATGAAAATTAAACAAGTTTAAAGCAAACCAAACCCATTGATTTTTAATATTATGCATACTTAAATGGTAATTTTCTGTTGCATTTTTATCAGAGTACTGTCTTTAAAGAACAGTTAAAATTATGAAACTAATGTCAGAGAGAATTAAATAGGATGGTCCTGATGCAACCTCGGTCCAGGATGTCTCTAAAGTGCAGACTGCCAAGAGCAAGAGTTAGCACCATGAAAACTTTATTCCATTTTTGGCCTGTTTTTACATTTTTCCCCTAGCAATCCTTTACATGCTACTGTAAGAGACAGAAAAACAAAACTTGAAATGGACCTCTGGCAGTTCTCTTAGGTAAACCTGTCTTTGGGATTACACGCAGCCTCTCATTTGCTACATGTTTTAAAATTTTATTTATTAACACATTTTCTTCAATTTTCACAGGTTCAATGCAGCTGGCTTCCAGTTTAATTTAAAATTTAAAAAAACCCAGCAGAAGTCTCTTCTTGATATTGCTTCCTTTCCACAACTTTGAATTTCTGAATTTACTCAGGTTTTTATTACAAAATGATAGCTCTAGACCATCGTTCTCTGAAAGGACACTGGCAACTTGGATTAAATAGTTTTAATTCCCTCTAACTATTCCCCATAGCCCAAAACATTTTCTGAGATCCTAGGAAACACCATTTCTTTCCTCATTGATTTTTTCTTTACTATAAAACAAAGCATTGATTTTCTTCCTTCTGTCTTGTGTTTCTAATGGTACGTAAGTTAACAGGGTTCATTTGTATGCCACCTTACCAGGACTCCTTGTCAGACCAGCATCACCAATAAGAGAATGTAGGACCCTCCACTTAATCAGCAACCTGATAAATCCTGCACCAGTTGACAAGAGCAATGGTTGGACTTGGACTTCCTCTATGCCCTTGGGCAAGACACTTAATCTAGCCTGCCTTTTAATTCTGTGCGTACGGCACAAGGAAACTGTTCATTCATGCCATACATGTTGGAGGACGATTCGGACCCATTAGTGAATGTTACATGTGCTCAAATACCTCTCACAGAGGCAGAACACACCATCCCATTGTTTGGATTCAGAAGAATGAACATATCAATTTCACTGGCACAACCTCTCTCATTGCTGCAGTAATCAATACATTCTTGAAGCTGTACTACTCATCCTCTCTTGCTGAAAAGTCTTCTACTTTACAGGTGCTATTCAGCACCATTAAATAAAATTTGATTTTACAGAATAAGCAGGATTCTTAAACTCAAAAAGAATTTGTTACCACTTACTTTGATTCTTATGAATTTCTTGCAGCTTCCTTGCTCTGTAACAGCCACTAAATAGACCAGCATTGCCATTATGCTTTGCAGAATTATTAGATATACTTATGTTTTATTATATACTCATGGCCTGTTTGCTTAACATTTCTGTGACTCCCCAACACAAAGTAATGCTTAACTAGCATTTATTCATTTGCTCCATTATCTTTACCTGGAGTATGCTGGGGTTTTTGAAGAGTTTTTTGTTTATTTTGGTTTGGGTTTTTTCCCTCCTTCCTTAATTCATAGTCATGCTGATGTATCCAGATGCACAGCAAGCCAAAATAACACAAATGTGAGGGGTTTTGAAACAGTTTGAAGACTACCCATGGCTCAGGCATTTGGCAATAAAATAAGGATGTTTTATATCTCAGGACAGTGTTCCTCAAGCAAGCAACTCAGAATTGAGAGGTGGAAGAAACGTTTACAATAAACAAAGTGCTGCTCCTGCCAGTGCAAGCCCTGCCAAAAGAAAACATCTGCAGAGATGAATTTGCCCCCCACCAGCGCTTAAAATCTGAATGAAGACCTAGTATTATAGTATTCATTCATTCAGCACAACTAAAAGCCACATAGGAAGTGCATGAAGAAATAAAATCTGTTGACCGTGGCATTGGAGATCTGCCCTTTAGAAAGACTAGTTTCTTTGCTGAGGGAAGACAGGTGTAGAACTACACGGTCTAGTCATAACAGCACTTGGAAATACATTGGCAAACAGGACCTCTGTCAAGCACCACTGGCCTGAAACTGTTTTTGAGCAAAATGCCAGGACCAGATTTTACAGATCAGTCTCCAATAAGTAACTTACTCGAAATTATCTGTTCCTAAAGTTACATGTTTCTAGAGCTGCATTTTCCTTATGCTTATGTTGTACAATACTGTTATGGCTGATGTTCATAATTGTAGAGGTGAGAAGAGAATCCCATCCCTATGGATGAGATATGAAGATAATAAAATCCTCGACGTGATAAAAGAAAGCTGTTAATATTTCTCTTTCATTTTCTTTTAATTTTCAAAAAGGAAAACATTTAAGTGAATATAATGAAGTAAACTACATTTAGAAGAAATCAATGTTAGAAGTAAACTAATCCATTCATGGAGATTTGCAACACAATGAATTTTGTACATCCAGGTAGTAGCTTGTTCCAAAGGCAACTTTGCCAGTAGAATTGAGCATCCAAAGAAATGAGCACCACACACTAGAAGAATATAGTGCAAGAGAATTATTCATACTTGTCAGAATTTGCTGATTCTGGGAATGTCTTCTTAGCCTGAAATGTGATCTTAAAGAAATGAGAAGAAGTCTTCAAAGCTGCACTCTGACTGACAGACAGCACATTATCTTTTTTTTTTTCCAAGCAATAAACAAAATGCTTAGAGCTCACTAGCCCCAAGTACTTATTAAACAGCTAATGAAAAAAGGCAGGCCTAGAAGTGAAAGAATCTCACTTACAGGCAAGTGCTCCAGAGAGATGTGTGATCTTCAGAGGTACCTGCCATATACAAAGGAATGGGCACCATGGAGTGAAATTCTTCTTGGGATGAGAACCATTCCATTGGAAAACTGTTTATTTATTTATTGCTTAAGTCTGACACTGAATGAGAAACTTTTAACAGACCTCTTAATTTTGCAAGAGTTGATTCAAACACATGAAAAAACCCGATTGATAAACTGTTGTGAAAGAGGTTGGAGATTTCCCTCATGGGAATTAAAATTAAATAAACCACCATTCACATAAACCATCACTGACATTAAATGACAACCCTAATTATAGTGCTAGTAAAGCCAGTAGGAACTCAAATGGCACTAAAAAAGCTGAACAACGCTCACATTTTGTGTACCTCAGCTGCATCCAGCCAGTAGAACAGGGGGAGAGCCATGTAGGCATGTTGATCTGTTATGCAGATAAAAAGGACTTTTCCATATTAGTCTGAAATGTTCTACCAAGACTAAATCCCTCTCAATATTTAATTAAAGGGAAACCCTATATGACAGCTTTGTTAATGGGCCATGAAGCACCTCTTACAAGTGACTCTGGCTGCTGTGTGTAAGCCTTAGGTTTCCAAATATTTGCAGCTACATGGAAAGCAGCTGTGTTGATGAAAATCTCTCAGCTATGAACAGTGAAACTGTTTGAAAGTATACCACCTTGTGCCTGTAATGAACAAAGAAACAGACCTTTATCTGTTTGCAGCAGCAAATTAACCACATCTCAGGATAGTAGTGTACAACCTAGATAGATAATTGAGAGTGTAATATTAAAATGACATGGGAAAAAATGCAGATGAGTAAAGAAAGTTGTATTCTACAGGTCAGCAAGCTTACCTAAGGAAGTCTCAGTCCTGGGAGTGGAGACTGTTCAGGCTAAATAATCTCGTCTGATCTCTCCCCAGCAAGAAGAGTTTCTCCCCATTCATACTACAGGTAAACAACACCCAATCACAACTTCAGTTTGGTTAAAACTGAAAGCATTCAATTCATTTGAAATCAATGAAGTCCACTTGCAACAAACTTCCTGGGCTAAAGTGAAAGAATGATGTGAGAGAAAGGATTTGATTAACATGGTAGAGCCTTGTAATAAAAGCAAGGAAGCCAGAAGCTGGGAAGCCAGGCTGTGAAAAAAGGAAGGATCAACACTTTTTCATCTGAGGGAAAAAAAAAAAGAAAAAAAAAGAAAAAGAAAAAAAAAAAAAAAAAAAGTGGTTATATAACACACTGCAGTGGCTTTGATTTTTTCCTCTTCCTGGCCAGAAAATCTCTATGGAGAGGAAAAAAAAAATCATAGTGAGCTTCATCCTGCTGTCCACAAGTAGGCAGAACAACAGGGCTCTGAAACTGAGATCAGGTCATTAAAACAGTGCATGAATATTTGTGCGTTTCAGTCTGCCTTGGAGGCTGCGTAACTCAGACAGCACTGGGAATGTTTAAACTCCAGTCATCTCCCTGGGGTTGTCCCATGTAAAACAGATTCACTCTAAAACTCTATAATCTTCAATACCTGTCTCTCAGGTCCTACAGTTTTTGTTTCCAAATTTAGGCTGGCTTGAAATACTCAAAGAACAATTCCATGACTGCTGTCTGCTGGGCATGGTCAGAATTGTTCCCCTGTTGCTATTGGCAGGGACATTTGAACACCTTCCTTCCTTTTTTTCACTTTGATTTTGCGTATAGGGGTCAAAGCCAAGCTACGGATTAGCATGGGAGCTCTAACAGAATGGTGTCTCCTTGAATTAGGTAGAGTGCATGTATTTGCATTAATGTTCGGTATAAAAGGCACACGTCTTGCTATGTGAATGTGTTTGCGAAATCAAATAACTTCCATCTGACTGACAAACTCCATCCCAAAGAAAGTGCTCTGAATAATCCGTTACATAAAAGGAAACAAAAGTGCAGCATATAAAAAGTAATGTATTTAAAGCTTGTTCATTTAAGAGACACTGGAACAAGAGCAGACATCTAATACTCTAGCTTTATACCCAGTCAAAGACATTTGTGCTTTACTGGCAGTAAACAATTTCAGGATGCTTTTGAAATGTCATTGATCTTGGTTTGTACTCCTCAGAACTGCAGCTGTCTTTTACTGCCTAGCTGGTAACTTGACTTCATTCACTTACATTTTCGTTTCAGGTGCCCACCTTGTGTGTTCACTGGGTAGAAACTGTGACAATACCATGCATGGAACAACAAGTTACAGCCATTCACCAGCAAGCCTTGATGGAGACTAACAAAATACTATTTTCCTCCAATACTCAGACCAAAAATTTGCGCAATACTGGGATTTATCCATTACTGAGCTTTATTTTAGCGACAATGGATTTTACAATACAGTGCTTCCTGCTTCAGATAGCCTTAGAAGACCCTGGGGAAATGCTTGTTTCCCTGATGTTTCTGATGGGTCCTCGGTCAGGAAGTTCAGAAGAAAAGAAGAAATTAAATAATTACCAAAGTTAACCTAAGTAGACAATAATTTTATTCTTTCTTATTATTTGCAGACTTCTGCTCTCTTAATAAAGCATGCAACAGCAAGGTTAGGGATTTTTAATCGATGGCCTGATCTGTACCTATCACAGCAAACAGCAAACCTTCCCTTTGTTCACTTTTCCAGTGCATAGAGACACTAAATAATACCCCTTTCTTTACTTGCTAAAATTTCCAGCTATCAAGTGGAAAATCCCTAGAGTTTCAATAATTTATCTATACTTTTGCATTCTCAAGTCCGAAAATATCACAATTTCAGCCACTGGTGGGCAAGAGGTGGAAGAGAAAGTATTTCCTTTTGGTTAAAAAAAAAAAAAAAAAAAAAAGGGGCGTCTTTTTGAGCAGCATCACAGACAAATCATGGCTTGAAGCCCAACCCTCATAATGGTGAACATTTTTATTTCTGCTGAAGGCTAGTTTTTGACTTGAGAATTAGGATTTTGTGAGAATTGCTTGCTACTGGTGCACAACAGATCAATACAGCCCCTTCTGCAGCATGTTTTGAAAGCATATGGCTTCCAAAAAGATGATAACAGTGTTTAGTACCCAAATCTGAGTTCTCTCCTCCCCCATGAAATATCCAGCTCCTTCAGCTTTCTTTGAAGGTACCCTTCCTGTGCTAGACACATATGTGTGACTTGCCTGTGTTTTGTGCCGCTCCTCTCCTCATTACAGCTGACACAGCCCAAGACTCAGAGGTGGATTTTCCAAAGCCATATGCTCATTTCCTGAAAACTCAGTGAAATGGGAGGACTCGGGGACTGTGTGTGTGAACCAAAACATAGTTGTTCTTCTCCCCATGCCCCAAAAAAACCCCAAACAGCCCAGCACTTCAGGCCAAAAGCAGCATATGAGTTGGCACCAAAGTCTTGTTTGGCAAGATTTCTATGGATGCTACTTAAAATAAAACCCAAAAAACCCCACAGCCTCAGCAGGCAAAGTTTTACACACAGCCTGGTTGCACAATCTGCCATAGAGAAATATATACCTTGAAGAAATTCTTATGTCTTTATTCACTTTCAAATCATCAACCTCTCTGAAATAGATATTAACCCTGCGTAATCCTGTTCTCTACAGAGAAGTGAATCTAGATTTCTTTTACATCAAAACCCCCCGAAATTGCCCCACAAATCCTGCAGAAAGGGCAAAGAAGGCTTTGCTTTGTGGAACACAGTGCTCTCCTGATGTCTAGCCAAAGGTTTGTTAAACAGAA
Source organism: Platysteira castanea (assembly GCA_013397175.1). Lineage (NCBI taxonomy): Eukaryota > Metazoa > Chordata > Aves > Passeriformes > Platysteira > Platysteira castanea. The sequence continues at coordinate 70,916 of VYXC01000925.1, read as the reverse complement.
GCGCTGATGAATTATTTTCCTGGTCAGCAGGGCTCTGAGGTCACTAAGGGAGAAGCAGTTTTTACCTCTTCTTTCTCTGCTGGGCAGAAGGCAGACAGGAAGCTGTGCTTCCTTCATCAGCACTGCTCCGTCATGTAGTTCAGACAGATTTTTGTACAGACCGCATCTCCCTCTTCCCGCACTTGCAGGACAGCCTGGCTGCAATATGTGGCAGAGGCATAAATCTCTCCTCTGCAGCCACCACAGCAAGGTTATCAGATTTGCTCTTCCAGGAATCCCAGTTTGTCTTTATATTTTTAGTCTATCTGTGGTAGGCTACAAAACCAAGCAGACTGGCTAACATCTCCTTGATATGAGGAACGGGAGGGTGCCAAGAGTTCCCTTGTGTGGCTTGGGGATTTGGGCTCGAGGAGCAGAAAAAAGCACTGCTTAGCTCCTGGCTCCCGGCACAGCAAAGAGTGTGCACGATGAAATCAGAAGACATCCATTTCTGTACATGCAAATATCCCTGTGTTCAGTAAACAAAAAGCACCGTGAAAAGCACAGTTTTGCCTTTTTGATATGAGGAAAGAAAAAAAAAATATTTTATACCAATTTACCTTTTGTTTCTCATAAATGTAAACTTGGTCTAATCTCTGTGGTTTTAGTCTAGAGAGAAGTCCTGCCCTCTAGGACATGCAGCTCATTTGCCCAGGATAAATTAGGCACATGGTAATTTGTATCCTCCAAGTGCTGAAATGCTTTGGCCTCCATTTCATCTTAACTAGAATATTCTTTCATGTTTGAAAAACCAAATGCTGTATTTTGCTCTTGTTTGTGCTTTTGAACTTAATGTGCTCATGCTATTTGAACTGAAAACACTGTGTTATTCCTGAATTTCCATATTAAAAATCTGCAGATATAACAGAGATTTCTATATACATAAATATTATGAATACATGCATTAGAGACATATATATACACACAATATTTAAGATTAATTATTAAGGTGTTTCATTTCTTTAGACATACTAAACATTCTTTCTCTAATGAGCACTTTTGTGCAGAGAAAAAGTTTTAAATAATGCAAACGAATAAATATGTCCCAATTCCAAACAAACATAAGACTTGAAAATTATTCTATTCAAAACTAGCCATGTTGTAGCTACATTTATGTATGTACATTGGCATCTGTGCAATATTTAAAAAAAAAATGACTGTGATTGTACCTATATTCCATCATCTATTACAAGACCAGGGAAATAGACAACATTTTAGATGGTGAAAGAAAACACACTACAGTTACATTTGTACATCCTGGTACAATGTATGGAAGCAAATTTCTTTCAGGACTTCCCAGTCATGATTTCATCAAAATCCATGTTTGTTTAACTTTCCTAGAGACAACTGAGCTCCTCTGGTTCTCTAGCACGTGCTCTCAGACTTTGCAAGAAATTAGAATAAAGGATTTCTGTCTTGGCAGCTGCAAGCTCAGAGCACACATGTATTTCCTCACTCTGTTCAGCACTGTTCGATGCATGAGTCATAGAATCACACAATCATTAAGATTGGAAAAGACCTCTGAGATCATCAAGTTCGACTGTAAAACGAGCACTGCTGTGTTTACCACTAAACCCTGTCCCCCACTGTCACATTCACAAGCCTTTTGAACACTATTGCAGTGCATGACCACCCTTTCAGGAGACAAATTTTTCCTAATATCTAATCTAAATCTCCCGTGGTGTAACTTGAGGCCATGTCCTATATCTTGAGTACAGTATTCCTTTAGCTGTCCCTGCTTTATCTCCTCCCTTCCCTTCCACAGATTTTCGCAGCTGCTTTAGTGGTCCCCAGGCAATAAGGAATCTTAGCTCTGCATCCAAGGGAGGAAGTTTCCCCTCACGGGGCTTTCTTCCTAGGAAACACGGCTACCTGATATTTCTAGCAATGGCTTCACATCGGACATTCCACAGCGTAGAATGTCTCACTGCAAAGGTGTGTACCATGGGACTTAGGGAGGTCTAAGCTAAGACTTTAAAATGCTGATGATTTAGCTGGTCCTGCCTGGTGACAGTGGGCCAACAGTTTAACAAGTGTTCAAAAAATGAAGAAGAAAAGGATAATTATGGATGTTTGGTCCATAACTGTCTCTAGGGCAATCTGGTGAGGAACACAGAGCTATCAGTTATATTTATCTTATTTCTTCATTTTGTAATTGAAATTTTATGAACAGTTGGTTGATTCTGAGTAGCAATTGTGTGTAATAGAAAAAGATACTGGTAATAATTGAGGCCACTGATCTGCTTAGATCACCTGAAAGAACCTACTTAGAGTTCATCATACGTCATTACCTATGGCAGTAATCAGTAGTCATCAGATGGTCTCTAAAGACTATTGACAGAAGGAAAACAACGAGGAGACAAATTCAAACACAATAAGCTATTAATTTTCAAGCGCTGTGGTATTAACAAGACCTTTAAGTGAATGACAAAAAATAGGTCTAACTGGTAACTCCAAATATATCACACTTTATTTATTTAGAGGCTGAGGTGCTTTATATATGCACACTCAAAGGGAAACACAACACTACAGAGCAAAACCAAGGTGATGAGTTGCTGCAGGATGCAGTGCCTAAGGCTAGCAGGGCTGGGTAATTCTGATCCTAGTGCACAAGCCTCAGCTCTTGAGCTGTGCAGCTTGGATGCTCTGAGCTGCATGAGCTCTTGCTCTACCATCTCGGGGCTGCATGTCCTTCTTCAAATAACCCCACCTTGTCCCCTCTCTTTTCACTCCTCCTGAACTGGAAGTGAGCTGCACCCCACTGCACCAATGCCATAGCAGAGAACAACCCCCTCACTTGCACCGAGCCTGCGAGGAATGAGGGAAGGAGGGAGATTTTATCCTGATGATGCTGCGAACCAGGGAAGCAAGCCAAGGTTTAAAGCAACAGCTGTCAGGGCTGACCTGCCAGCCCAGAGCATCCATCTGTGACTGACCAGCTGCCATGTACCCTGAGAACATGAACACAAAAACATGTTTCCCTACTTCTGCTATACTGTCTCTTTCTCTTTTGTGTCTGTTTTGTCAAATGTGAGAAAATTATCTCTGTTCTCACAGCACTTAACTTGAAAAGTCTTCTTTCTAGCTGTATTTTTCAGCCTAGGAGACTGTCTGGCAGGCTCTTTGGGCCAAATGGGTTGCATAGGCTTCAGTACCTGGTCTTGCATTACTACTCAGCACCAGTTTCAGAACTGTGACTTGATTTTGGTTTTGCCTTTCTTGTGTGTTGTATTCTAAATATTTCCAAAAGGGAATGTGTTTTTTCTAGCCTCTTCTGGTGGAAAAAATAAATTGAAAAATTTATACTCAAAGGCTGAACCTTCTTGATTAATATTTTAGGAAAAAACCAGGATTTCACAGTTCTAGCTCTCTACATCTTGTTTTTTCTTTGAAATTAATTCCTGATTGGTTTCTACAGTATCAAGGAACAGTCTGTTATGGAAGATGAAGTCTTAACTTGCAGAAACACAGGAACTAGTTATATGAAAAGTAAACACCACCACTTACCAGAAACAACTTTAGCAGCCATTAACTCCTTCTTCCCCCTTTGCAGTTTGGGTTTCAGTAGGTAAACATCTACTTGCCATAAATTTTCCCTTTGCCCTGTCTGATTAATATCTGCTATCATGTCTCCACCAACAGGTAATTGCTGCACAGCTACTCAGGAAAGGAGACTTGCTCTACAAAACTCATTGCATTAGAATAAAGGAGATGTAAAACCATGGTGTGTCCTGTGTGCAGGTAGGAGAGGTATGAAATCAAGCACATAAAGAGAGGTCCATAGAGAGTCACTGATAAAGGCAGAGGAGAGAGCTTTGGTTTCTTACCTTTTAGCAACTAATCAGTGCATTCAGCTGGCCTCTACGTGTTCTCCAGGACCACAATAGTCTGCCCTTCAGATCTCAGGTGCCTTCAGGCAAAACTGTCTCCAGTCCCTAGGCTAGTCCAGCACTCATAATTTCCTCATTATTTAGTAGCCAGTTAGGGAATACCGTCCTTGAATATTGGGACAAAAAGATGATGGAGTTGCATGTTATTGCACGGAGGCATCACTTTCATGTCATTTCTCACTTAGGGATAGAAGAATGAGGTTTGGAGTACAGGAGGTACTGCTGGGAGTATATTTCCTGCCAGAAATGGGATCCTTGTTGTGCACATCTTGTATATACCCAACTGTCATGGGAGAAATTATGGGTACAAACCTCAGGCAAATGAAAGTTTGTATTATTTATTTTTAAGCTCAGCATTTCCCTTTCCAGTATCAGAGAATGCTGTGATTTCCTTCTCTTTGGAGACCCAGTTTTTCGGGAATTTTAGGTGAATATTTGAGTGCCTAAAGCCACTCTGTGGTTGCTCTTTTCTTGTTGGCTAACATCACAGAGCAACTAGCCCCACACAGAGGGATTTGCTGAAACTTAATTGCGCATGGCTTTATTTCATGGCTTTTCTTTCCTTCCTTTTTTATTTTTTACATAAGCAAAGGTAGCTTATAAAATGTGTGAAGGACTGATACTAGTGTAAGCTATGGAGACCAACGAAACTACTGTTCATGAAAACTTCTATAACTTTTTGTTAATGGGTGCATATTTAGTGCTTGCATGCTCCTATGGAGAAAACATACTATGCAGTTGAAAGAAAATGGAAGGGATTTGTCAGAGCCCTGCTCCTCTCGAAATGGTGCCAGCCCCTCTCCCACTGCCGGTCTGAGGGGGCCGTACCCACAAGGCAGTGCCATGGCACGCAGGGAGGGTGGCAGCTGCACAAAGCCAGGTGCTGGCAGACACACACATCACTCCCCACCCTCAGAGGTGCTGCCCTGTACAGTCTCATCCTCATTTGTCCCCCACCGAGCTCCTTTACCATCAAACAACCCTAGGTGTTTAAGAAGTTACAGGCCTGTGGTATTATTAATATGGAAAAGCCCATGGCACTTTCAAAAGAATTCTTCTTGCCTATGGAAATGTTTTATGGCTAGCAGAGACCAGAGACTGGATTCCCTAGCCATTATGCTTTTCAATCATGGTTAAATGGAAATAGAGATCCAGAGGCTCAGGATCCGTACCTGAAACTTTTATTTTGTTCTAATATCATTATAGACTTTTCTTTTTCCAATATTTTCATACTGCCTGTAGCAAATTGATAAAATAGCTATAAAATGACAACATTCAAATGTATACTATGGTAAGTTTGCCAGACAGGAGACCAAACCCATCCTAATCTGGTTTTAAGGTCTGGTTTTAAGCTCTTTTGGACTAGAGTTTCCCAAGCAGGGCATTTCTCATACTGACGTCAACAACAGTTCCACTAACAAGAATTCACCCGTCAGTTAGGTCACCTCAGTTTTGGTCCAAACTTGGATTTTGGTCCAGATTTTGGCAAATTTGGTTGATCCTGAATACTTTTATTATAGAAGGATTCATTAGTTTTTTTGATAATAATTCGTACAACTAAGATAAAAGTTACAATGTATTAATTCCATTATTAATGAAGTTATTGACACAAGCTTTAGGTGAATTTGGTATTCATTATTTATGTTTCATCTCTTTTCCTGTTCGTTGCAAATAAGCTATTTCTAGAGCAACATGGTGACTCAGAAAGATCCTTCTTCTGGTTCATCTTAATTTTCATTCTTTCATAATCCTGTGTGTTCTCTCTGATAAACCTTACCCAAGACAGTTTGCACTTTGTACCACAGAGTCACCACAGAGCCTAGTCAGGCTATTTTTCAACGTTTAATGTTCATGCATTTGAAAAGAGAATGAATTAAAATAAGAAATAGAAATAATTATTTTGATAAAACCTTAATAGAAAGCGAAGAAAATGCAAAACAATGAGAGCTGTTAGAAATGAGTTATTAGCCTCTCAAGCTGAAAAGTTAGTCAGCTAGGATGGGGGGACATGATTTCAAATAGCTGTTTATTTCATTTTCCCAGAGACTGTTCATATTAAACAGTAATAGAAATGGCACTAGAGGTTGATTAATGAGACATCTGAGAGGGTGAAAGCTCACATTCAAGTCCCTGTTTTTAAAGTATAAATTGCTTTTTCTTTTTGTTCTACACCTTGAATTAAAACAAAAACATTTCCCAAAGTTGGAATTGTTATTCTGAATTCACTGAAAATATTGAAATAAGTAGCCTACATCTCTCTCTTTCTTAAAATATGTGTGTGAGCATTTGCATACTTTATCGTACATATTTTTAACTTTATAACAATATTTTGGCCCAACATCAGTGCTGGCTCCACCAATGTAGGAGGGCCATAACCAGTTTGTTTTCTTTTGTAGTTTTGATACAAACTTAATAATTTTAAAGTTCTGTGAAAACTGAGGATAAGACACTGTATTATATTTACAGTAGTTGTATTGCAAGTGTTTGCTGAAAATCTGAGAATTCAACATATCATCAAGGTAGAACACATAAGGAAAATATACAGCCATAACCATCTAGATAATAAAATAAATGTGTTCTGACGAGAGGAATGCCCCATGGCACTATATTTGTTAGAAATACCAGCTAAAGGATGACCCAGCTAAAGCCATTTGCATACTTTCTGAATACAGGCTATCCAGTTGTTGTAAAGTGGCCACAGAAATATGCCTGGAAATGTACTTAGCATTTTTTATAGGATTTAATCAAGGTATAAGCATTTAACAGGGAAGGTTTCTTCATAAATACTGCATAATACTCACATACAAATATTATGATATTTTCTGAGATATCATGTTCTACATAAATTACCTTCATGGACTTCAGTAGCTACTGTTATTCCAAAACATACTATTTTCCTCTGTGGGAATGCACTAATAGGATTTTCTTCTTGCCTGAGAGTCATGATTGTAGCATTGGTAATTTCAGAAAACTGTGAATACACTTTATGCACTAAAATTAGATGTGTGTTTATGTAAATGCTTGACCTGTACAGATAACCAAGACATACTATTTTATCACTGGATAAAATCCCAGGCTTCATGGGATAGAACTATCTGAGGACTCTGTCAAATTGAATATATATGCATTTTTATAATTTTCTTTTGCTGGACATTCAGGCCTGTGCTCATCTGACAACAACTTCTAAAAACATATAACTTTTAGAAGCAGTTCATAGCTGCAGCAGAATATGAGAACCCTAAGGAAGACCTGGATATGTACTAAAATGAGATGAACGTGTTCCAGCACATGTACTATTTATTAGGTAGCTGTATAGCAAACGCTTTAATTGATCTGTTCAGAAAAACATTTACAGAATGTGAGAGTGAGCTGGAACACTTGTCTCTCTGGCTCAGGTGCAAAGCTTCATTTAAATTTTATTTAATGTAGTGGCATTCCCTTGTAACTTCATAAATAACCTGTATTAAGCATATTCTTTCCCTCCTTAGTTAATTATTACCGTTTCGAGGCTGTCTTCTGTGCCTGAAGTTTTTTGCTTTAGAGTTCATGGCTCCCATATTCCCTTGTGCTGGGATTATGCTGTTTCACTGTGCAGCCGTGATGAGCAGAGCTATTAATAGCTCTCTCCCTCGTGCTGCACTTACTGGGAACTTGTGAACAGCCAGAAGTGCAGCGGCACAGTGCTACGTATCCTTCTGCTACTGCCTTTTATCTTTCCTCTGTACTCAACAGACTTGATTACACAGCACAAGGCACATTTACTCTGCTCTTCCACATACCTGGTGGGCCCTCACAAGAAGGCGTGCCTCAAAGGAGCACCTGTGGGAATTCAAAACTCTGGTCCCACGTTTAGTTGCTATGCCTAGTGGTATCAAACCGCTCCTTTTACAAAAGAATTATTTACGTTTTCTGGCCTGCAGGGCTGCTTCCAAGCCCATTCAGAACTGGCAGCAAGCTCTCGGGAGCAGCTAAACATCCAGGACTTTCTTCTCCACGGTGTTCATGCACCCTACAAAGTCAGAGCCATTCCTGCTTTGCTCAGGTAAGGGATAAAAGCGGGATGGGGAATGAGATGGCAGCCTCACTCCAGTGCTTCCCAGCAGCAATCACAACCTGTCTCCTACTCTCATGCTGTCAGGAGATGCAGAAGGCTCATCTGCTCTGGAGTTACCCCAAACCTGATTGTGCAGAGCAGCCTTGGCCTGCTGCCATAGGAACTGCCCAACCTTGGTCATCCCACCTATCCCACCCTCTTCCTCCTCAGGTGATGGTTGAATCTATTCTGCAGCTGGAATCCCATGTTGCCTACTCATCTGAAACACCTGAGCCATATTTGCTGCCAACCCGGGTCCCTCTGGGTCTTCCCTCTTTGTTGTGACAACTCTGACGTTGCAGACCAATGTACACGCATAGGGAAGCTTGCTGAAATCCACCTTTTTTTAGCTGTCTTGTTCAAGAAGTTAGAATGTAGTTAAGCTGTTGCTAATTAACCTACTGGGAGTACCAGAATTCAGTTAACTATTCGTTCCTCTCAAGATCATTTTGCTGCAAAGCTGAAATTCAGCTTTAGGTCACTTGATCGGAGAACAGGTGATTTTTGAAGATGGGTACTGAGGGGTAGGTGCCCTTTAGCTCACTGTCATTAGAAGAAATTGCAGGCTTCTTGCATCACGTGTAGCTGGATAATAGGGAAATGGATTCATCAGTTTACCTCATCAAGTGGGGAAATTACATGGAAAAAGGTGCTAAAGACTGTGTAATCCTGAAGGCGGGACAGCAGGAGCTGAATGTGAAGACTGTCATCCCTTAATGGGGATGTATAACTGTTCTAAATTGGAGAGTGGGAAAGCCTCAGGTTTTTCTCAACATGATGAGCTGATGCATTGAAAGATTACAAGGAATAACTTTGCAAGACTATTTCCACAAACATCTGAAGAACAAAGTCCCCTTTAAAATAGAAGGAAAAATAAATCCATGATGGCATATAGACTGAAGAAGTAGGGATGTAGAGAGAAGAATTTTTCTTCAGCCCTTTTAAGTCCTTCCCATAGCCCATCTGTCAGCTCTGATTCCCTTGGTTCTCATGTGTCCTCACCACCCACTTTACTATTTATTTATTTGGCTGGTTTGTGTGCAAAGAGGTAGGGAGCATTCTGAAACTCAAGAAACGCTTAGCTGAGGAATCCCAGGGAACAACACACCAGACCCTCCATTTTCTAGGAAAGTCTGCCTTGCTTTGAAGGAGCCAGGTGTGCATAGCAGCCTCATTCAGCAGCCTCTTCAACATGCTTCCTTTTATTTTTCTCCTTTTTTTTTTCACAGACAAGCCAGGCAGGTTCCACTTTCAAAAGCTGACTTTGAAGCTGTGGCCTTTTGTGCTTCATTCTCTAAGGGATGCAGCAAGAGCACCTGAGCAGTAGCTTCTGATGAGAAAGTAGGAAATGTGAGCTTTTACAGTGGCCATCACGGTCACGGCTAAGAACTTGGCAGACAAAGTCTTTCATCTGTCTCAAGCCAAGGTGTCATTTCCCACACACATTGAGAGCTGAAATACAAGTTTTTGGTCCTTTCTCATGTGAACCTGAGCATGCAGCCTCCTGCTGCTTTAGCAGGAATAATAGTGCCAGAAAAGAGAGTTTACAAATCATCTTTTGATGAATTCAAAGTCCTACATGGTCCAGCAAGACATGGGCAGAAATTGTTAATGCCAGGTCTTAACACAGAGAGTAAGTGGTTCCTTGTTTTTGACTCATAAATGTGAGAAATGAAGCACCAGTGAATCTAACCAAACCAGACACCTTTTATAACTTATTTTGAATTAATATCTTTCTATCCTTCCCCTCCTCCTCATGTTAGGTTCTTACAGCAGTTCATTTACAATTTTCAGTGTATGATAAATGTTATTAGCTTCAGAAAAAGAGCTGATGCTACTCAATGAAAGAAGAATATTCTTCACTTTGAGGAGAGAAAGGGAGTTTGTGTGTGGGACTGTGGTGGGATATTCAGGGGTGGTTTCATGACTGTTAATAGCTTTTTCTTATTATTATTCAAAGCTTTTCTTTTCACTGGGGTAGTATTCAATTAGGAAATTCCTATGGAGCAGAGGGGGAACCCAGCAGGCAAGGAGTCAAAATCTCTGCAATCAGCACTGATAAAGGGCTGTTATTTTGACAAACGAGATAAAAATAAAAAAACATAAAAGGCTGCAGCAGGAAGCCTGAAACGGACATTGAGCACTCTCCTTACTCAGTGAGGATGTGTTTGCCATGGTAAGTTATGTATGATTTTTGGAGGCGATATTCTTTGATTTGTTACTGCTTTTTATCTTATTAGCAGTTACTGTAGTTTGAAATGTGTTAAGCAGAACAATGCTCTGTGCATGAAATGCTTTCAAGGGTTTGACTGCAGCATTTTGAATCATTTCACAGGCCTTCTGTGTTGCAAGAGTGACAAATGGCTCAGTGGTTTGTGTTTTGATGTCTGCTCAGGTCTAAGAGAGCGTAAAAACCAGGTACAGCAGGTGTAGGCTCAGTTCAGCACGTGTTGACCGATGTTTCATGGGCCACATCTTTATTTGTTTGATGCATCAGGGATCTACAGGGCGTCATATCTGACATTTGGCTCTCTACTCTCTACCACATTTCGGAGCCTCAAGGATGGCCAACAGGCTTCCCAAAGCGGTTTCCTGTGGCTCATTGAAGCATGGTGACTGGGGAAGCACACCTCTGGAATGTTACAAGTCTGGCACAATCACTTTGCAGCACTGGCCCTCAACATGCACCATCTGCCACAGCAGAAGAATTGTACATGCCCTAAGAGTTTTTATAAGGCAGCCCAAACTAATACTGTATACACACAGAGAGCAATGGAGAAAAGCCAGGAGGGTCGATGTAGTGAGCTACATGTGAGACACTTGCAGCTATTAGCATGCTGAAATAAACTGGATTAATTTTGCAGCCAAGAGTTCTCAGAAGTTGAGTGTGGACAATTATACAAAATGCAGATGCATCCTTACCCAGATTTTCTAGGAAAATTATATACTTCTAATGGTTAGGACATCAGAATATCCTATAGCTTCATTCCTTGCTTCACTTGTCCTACACTGCAATGTCTGATAAACCTGTTCAGCTCTCATTGTTGAGACTTTTTATCTGTAAAGCGGGATTAAAATACTTACTACCATCCCCTGAAGCACATGATGGATGCATGCACTTCAGGATGGAGACAATGATGAATTGTCTTTGTGAGCCAATTTAAAACTGAAACAGCTTTATGTGGATTTACTATGTCCAGCAATATCACATACAATCAAAGACTATCCTAATCTGCAGAATCAAATTGTTTGGAAAACACTGTATTTTTCCACTCAGTGTGAATGTCCTTTAAAACTTCCCACATGCATTTTAATCCTAAAGAAGTAGTAGCACGTTGATACTAGTCTACTTAGCAGACTGTGATACAATATTCATTACAAAGTGATCAAAACCAATCATACAGATATAATCTACTGAGGAGACAAAAGCCCTGGAAAACAGTAAGAGATTAGCAGCTTTGCTATATATGGAGTATGATGATGACAAAAACCAACTAATTATTGTGGTTATGCCTCAATAATTTATAAAGTCAGCCATTTCCCCAAAAGATCTATAGGTCTCTTTTGACTCCTCAAGGGAAGAATAAATATATCACAAATAAATGTCTAGATTCTCCTCAAAGGGGCTTTGAATGCATGGTTAATGCTGATCTTCTGTCCTCTGAGAGAGTAAAACTTACTAAAAGTTTACATGGCTGTATGAATGAACATCCTGAAATCTGGGCTATGTCTCTGGTCTCCAAAAAGGCTGACCATGGAAAACAGAATCTTTTGTGTCCCAAAATAGTTTTCTCCAACCTACTTATAAGCCATAGACAAAAATGATAATACCCTAATGTTATACCCATACAAATATGGCCTGAAATTTTCAGGACTGTTTAGTGTTTAAATATCCTGGTATCAAGGTTTAAACCTTTCAGAAGATCCTAACCCTTTGCTCCTGAAAAACTTCTGTCCTTATCTGGTATCTCCAGTTCTTCATGTAAAATTATTAAATTCTTCTTATTTTTCTTTTTTTTTTTAACTAAAGGCAATCACAACCTAATTTGAAGGGTAATATGAAGATAAGCCGGTCTATGAAGTCTCAAGGTTTAATATGGTTGCACAATTTCATTTCATACTAATCAGTCATCTTTGCTATCTTGGAAAGCAGATAAGAGAGTTCACTGAGCAGTTACCTGCTTCAGCTTTTAGGAGAATATTGAAACAATTAAACTCATATACCAGTGAAATGTGTGTGCAGACATTCAGGTAAATGTGGTTTGGGAAATTAAAGTGTTACAAAACCCCAAGACACAAAGGCATTAGTTTTCAACAGTGTTTTTAACAGAGTTTCTTCCAGGCTCCACCTGGTGCCAGATTAGGCTTTTTGTGTCTCATGCGGCTTGTGTGCAGAGGGCTGATAACTGTACGTGCATGTGATGCTCCAAAGAGGCATCAGGAATGCAAAGAATGAGCATTTCAATGATTTTTTGTGTGCAGGTAAGGCCGCCTTGCAGCAGGTGTGTAGTTTGTCGTGATACTTCCCTCCTCTTCCCCATCACTGCACTCCAGTGTGATAGGGAAAGGCCTCTCTGGTCACTTCTCTTCACCCTAGACGTATGACAGGTTGGAAAAGACTGTCAAGATCTGCGAGTCCAACTGTTAATCCAGCATTTCCAAGTCCACCACTAAAACATGTGCCTCACTGCTACATCTACGTCTGACACCACCACTTCCCTGGGCAACCTGTTCCAATTTTTAGACGAACCTTTCGGTAAAGAAATTTTTCCTAATATCCAATCTAAACCTCATCTTTACAACCTGTTCACAGCTGGAAAGGGATTTATTAGGTTTTGATGAAGACACTTTCTTCAAAGTCAAGGCTGAAGTTTTCACTGAATTTATTGAAACCACTTTGGACCCAAATAATTTTGGAATACTATCAGTTTCAAATTGCCCTTTTCCAACTAAAATTTCCCTTAGGAGATGCTGTCATGGTTTAGGAATGGTACTTCCTAATCTAACATTCCCACTGAAACCACCGCAAACCATACACCACTTTCTCATGCCCTATCTCCTCCTCCCCCTCCCCTGCAGTGGGATAGAGAGGAGAACTGGGGGCACAAAAGGTGAAGATCACAGGCTGAGATAAGAACAATTTACTGGAAACAGCAATGAGATAAGAAACGCAACATTAACAGCCATAATACGAATGACAGAGGGTACAAGAAAAGAACAGGATTGCTCACCATGGAAATCCCCAACAACAGACAACACCCAACACCCAGCCACTATCCTGACTGCTCCCTCTGGTTTGGGACCAGATCCATGCAAGCAACCCCTTCTTCCCAGGACAGAGTCCTTTCCTTCCCCTCCTCTCACTCCTCTTCCCACCTCCCCTCCCACCAGTGATGTGAGGTTGTACACAACAGCCTCTGGATCCCTGTCATGGCCCTTCCTGGCTACTGCAAAAATTAACCCTGCCCTGGCCAGAATCTCTCTTGGAAGCCTACTCATCCTTTCCCACAGCAGGGAGTAAGAATTCAATTTCCTCTTTCAGTTGTCACAGCTAAGAAGTTACGAGAAAGTATACTTTTTTATCCTCTATTCCAAGAATACTATATTTACATCAAAGAAATTAAGACTTATAACTGTAGGTCTAGTTTCATACAGTGTCTAAGAGTATGTACACTATTGTTTGCTCAAAGAATTCAAGTAAAAAAAATTGTCATGATGGCTATGAGGTAGAATAAAAACTAATAAAATATGTGTGATGGGTGACAAAATATAGACATGAAGGCAGACAGCCTGAAAATTCAAAATTCTCAGCAAATGCAACAATACATCCTATTAGTAACAGAACTCACTAGGAGAAGGACTTCAGTTTATGGAAAGCACCCTCAGGCGAAAAGAACATCCACAAATTTCCCTTTTTTCAGCTCTGCTACAGCTCTCCTTTGATAATTTATTCCCACCCAGTCTCTAGCACATTGTGCCCAGTCATCCATACAAACATAAAACAAACAAAAACCTGTAATAAATTAATCACACCATTTCTCCTGTCTCCAAGGAAGAAGAAAGGGGAGTAGCTGTTATCTCTATTTCAAAACACTTGGATGACAGCCACATAAGTGTTTTAAGGTAAATAAATGAAGTGCAGCTTCATTAAAGGCATAAAACTCTATTGAAATGCACGGGTGCAGTCCAGAACTTTGACTGCATGCTAGGAAGAGTTTTATTCAAAGTTTGCTATCAGGAGCTTTTGCTGCAGCTAGCACAAGCATGCTTACACATTACTTCTCTTCTGTCACAGTTAGCTGTCTCTTTTTACCAAGCACCATTAATTGCACTGATGTTCCACCAGTAAAAAAAAGAGGCTAAGTTGCTGGTCCTTAACGATACCATAGGATTCTGTAACCTGAAAACCAGCCTGAAGAAACAGAAAATGCAATCAGCACAAGCATAAAATAAACTAATTTATGTTTTTGGTTTTATTATGCTGCAAAAAGAAAAACAAATTCACCACGCCCCTCACCCCAAACCCCAAAAAACAGAGAGAAAGAGAGTTATAAAAGACTTCAAATAATATTTGTCCCAAACATTCAACTGAGCAGCAAATTTTTCCATGTGGCACCAATGAGAGGACAAGTATGGCCAGGATTGTGCCTTCACCTGGTTCTCAGGCATGCAAAAACTGGCTGTTTTATGACTGCATCCTGCTTAGCCCCTGCAGAGGGAGCAGGAACACCTCATTATCAGAGACGGGAGATTTGCAAGCAGGAATCTTGGATGAGATGCACCTAATTAGACAAGACTCTTTCCCTCCATCATCATAAAGTGAGAATGGACTCAAGGATTTCTACCACTGGCAATGTGTTTTGAATGAAAAGGGCCTAACGTGTATTTCATTGTAGTATATTCTTTAGGAAATGCATATGAAAGCCATTGCTGGCAGCCAGTCCTGCCTGTGCAGCAATTGCATAATCAAGGCCAGGAGCCCTAGGGGCCTGACAGTCAGTGGCTTTCACAAAATCCTGCTGTTTCACTGCACTTTAGAGAAGATTTTTGTAAGTTTTGCTTTGATTACTTTCCTAAGGAAAATCCCCTATCATTTTTTCCATTGTTCCTGATCTTGCTGGATTTTTTTCCACTGAGCATGGTTTAGTAAGTAGACATTCATTTTAAATAATTCAATTACTCCCACTGCTGTGCAGTTTGCCTTAAACTCCCTTTTTCTATGCCCAGAGCTTTGCTCAGGGCAAGAGAAAACTTCTAATTATTTGGACAGCTTTGGTCTTTAATTATAGAAGATCTTTGGCTAGAATGACATTTTCAAGAAACGAGGAGAGGCTTGTTAAAAAAAGATAACAAAAGAACCCACAAAACCCAAAAGACTGAAATCTTTATTTATTCCTTGTTTCGACATAATGCTACCCATTAATAGGGTTGAAACAGGTTTAAAGCCTGGGGTGTTGGAGGGAGAATAGATAACATGGTACATTGGAGAGTGTGAAAAGTACTGCTACTGTCAATAGTGATTTTTCTGTTCTCTGAGCTCAGTGTTAGGATGTCCTAAGAACTCTTCTCCATTTGTTTAATGTCCTTGGAGGTTTGGCTAAATCCTTAAAAAATCAGAATGATAGAGATCTGTGGAAATGGGGTGGTGACTAACATATTTTCCCTGTCAGCCTGCTCTCTTATTTCTCATGCAAGGGTGCTTGCATTTCCTAGGGAGATTCCCTGCCGACTTACACTTTCCATCTGTCTAAGTAGCATTTGGGAATCCTTCCCTTCTTCTTCCTCCTCACTCTCTTCAGTTTAACTCCCAATGGCCGGCCATTGTCCATACTGCTCCACCTTTTCAGTGCCCTACCTGCTGCAACTTCCTTCATATTGTGTCCGTTCCAGATCCTTTGCTCTTCTTGAGTTTGTTTCAGAAACAACTAAGGATGACAGCACTGTGCCTAAAAAAATGGCTCATTCCTTTTTGAATACAGATGCAGGAAGTGCTTCCAACCTAAGCTCAGCACTTCCAGCATCACATCATCTTCCTACTACTTGAACTGAAGATAGCACTGGAGAGGGAATCTCATCCTGTGAAACAATGAATTATCTCATCAGCTTCAGAATGAGTCATCTCTACCGGAAATTCTCACTGCAGATTGCAGCTTGCAGCAGTAACTCCCCACAAGTTAACTGTGTTCTGCTGGGAATGTGGCAGCAGCTCCTGGCACTCAGAAAGGTTTTCAGACAGAAGCAGTGTCATGCAGACACACACACAGGTGTTACATGGAAGCTTCCAAGCCACAGCAGCTTTGGCACCAACCCTGACACTACTTTTCATGGCACTGTAGGCACTAGTTGTCAGAAAAGGACCGAGGTTCATGGAGCACGTATCTCTGAAAAGATAATAGTGATGATACCTGACATGAAAGAATTATCAAGCTCAGTCACCACAAAAATATGAGCATATTCTGCCACAAAACGTAAGGAAAAAGATATTCCACTCACTGAATTAAGTAGACTGCAATTGAATATTGCCAGATTCTATCAGCTGTAAAGTGTTTAACATTCTCCAACTACTTATGCATGCTGAACTGAAGGCTGCGTTGTAACACGTAGTCCCATCTCTGAAGACAATATTAAAGCAGTTGCACAGCTTTGGAGTTACTACCTCGAAGAGCTCAATAATTTCTTGCTGTGTAGCATTTTGTGCAGGTTTGTGAGAAGCAGGTCTGTTAACGACTCCAGCAGCTCACTGCATTCAGTCTGGTTGCTATGAGCATCGCGCTGCTGCACCCACTTCTGAGATGGTCCTGGGAGGGCTGTCTCTACCTGCAGGCTCTAAAGAGGATGATGCTAACTACAGCTGCTGCCTAGGACATGGACTCACCCCATTCTGTTTGTCCTTAGGGGTTTTGCTTGCCATCTCTTTTTGGCTGATATTCCTCCAATTAGAATCTCCACCTCTAAATCAAAGACTGTCATCAGTTCAGAGTCTCTGTAACTTCCCTTCCTGTGCAGATATATCCTTTTCTCATCAAGAAACTTTTCCTCACAGATCTTGCACACTTACCCTCCTAATCACTCGTTGAGTTTGTTGTCTGTACCCAGGGACTGTGCTGATCCCCAAATACATCACTTTATTGACATTAAGCATGGCTGGAATTTTTCCCAAATGCATGTCATGAATCCTTTACTGCTGTGCTTATGCTACCAGAGGATTTTATTAAACATAGGCAACCACCAAGCAAGTAGAGTAGAGGCAGCAGTTCTCCAGAGGCTGCCTTCTGATCCTTCAACTGAGTGCTAAATTCCAAGAGTAAATAATAATTAACTGAAAATAATTAATGCAATAAAACTGCTGCAAACAGTACATTTTCATATCTGCATAAACATCCTGCAATTATTCTGGCATTCCTCTCCTAGTACAGTGATGGATACATAGTCCTGAGATCAAAGCATCTATATTTTCTTCTGGTTTAAAGCTTTAATTTTAAAGGAAAAGCTTTTAAAAGTTTCTTCTGCATTATTAAAAAATTAACACAAATAATTAACTTTAGCTGGAACCAAGCAAAGCTGACATCATACATAAAACTCTAAATGAGCCAGATTGTCTCCTCACACCAAATTTAGCTCAGGAATTTAGTTCTTAACATTAATAGAAGGTCACATCTTTAAGAAGGTTTTTCTGCTGAGATTCTGAAGCTTTTAAATCTAAGATAATCTTCTAAGCAGACTAAGAAAAATAATAGGGAATGGGATGCAGTGAGGCAATTGCCCTGAGATTCAGGATTAAAGAGGCTTGATTACTCTTTCTCTTCTACATCCTCTCCCTCATCATCAGGTGGAGAAGGGGTAGTAAAAGATGTGTACAAGGGAAGAAGAGAAAGAAAAGGATACTTTCTTTTCTCCTCCAGCCAAATCAGTACTTGCTAGTACAGTTCCTTGGGGATTACAACTGGATCAACTTCTCTGTTGCTTATTTTAGAGTCAGCTTTTGCCAAACTGCTGTGCAGTTTTCCCATTTTGCTGTTCTCCATAAAATCCTCACATTTTCCTTTCTCGGAGAACTGCTTTTGGAAAATCATGACTCAGCTGAAATGCTTTAGAAAATTAAAAATTAAGGACCTTGGAGTATTTTGACTAAGCCAAATGGGTCATTATGGGGTACCCTTTAAATAGAAGTCCTGCGCCAGCATAGCAGACCCCCTGCTCCCCCTCTTCTCCTCCTTCCCCCCTCATTTTAGTGTCATATCCAGACTTGCAAAATTACACAGGTTATTAATAAAGACAGTAAACATTGCTGGCCTCAGTGTTTGTCCCTGAGAGATGTCACTCGTTATAGGGTACCAGCCGAATTTTGGGACAGTAATGAACACCCTTTGAGCCTAATGGTTCAGCCAATTTTCCATCCACCTTATTGTCCACTTATCCAGACAAGAATTTACCACTTGGGCTATAGGGACCCTATGGAAAACCATGGCTTTCATAAAGCCAAGATATACAATATCAAGGCAAACTTTTATACTGTGTAGTCAGCCTGTCTTTCCACCTTCTATGTACTCCCATTTTGTGTAAGGGTTCATCAAGGTGTTCCCTATTTCAAACCTTTATTGTTGAGACAGGATGAGTAACCCCATACCAAAGAGATTAAATTAGTCTCATAAAGCATGGCAGAAGCATTCATACATTTTTTGTGGAGTTAAAGGTACTACAGTTCCATTTATAGGACTGAAAGGAAGCCAGTACGTCTTGAACTACTGGAAGAGTAAATGGTCTGCGAGACTTGAATTTCAACACCTGGCATGGATGTTTTGTTGCAGAAAGACTGTATACTGATTTTGTGTATCATATGAGTTTATGTATCATGTCTAGGTCTGGATGTCAAGCTACTTTTAGGGAGTATGACTTCCTTTTAAAATATCCTTTGAGCTTTCTCTGCTTTGCTTCAGACTGCTGGGATCAGCCTCACTTGGTTGGTGCATGACAGATCTGCTAACCAGACCTCCACCCAACTTAAGGAGACCCAGAGCAAGAAGGGGCAGAGACAGTGCACCAGAAGCATCATGGTGTGGGAGCACAAGGCAACAGGTAGAAGGGTGAGTGTCCTGCTTAAAACCCAAGACACAGCATGTTTTGCTCTAGACTTCAAGACTACTGCTGCAACACTGGACTTCTGTCTCATACATACTCCTAGTAAAGAGAAAACCTCAAGAATTGGAGCCACTGCTATAGCAGTAGACTGCAGATATTTGGAGAGAGTTGATATACAAATGGAAGGGATGGTGAAAAGCTTAAAAAAAACCTGAAAATTGACTGTTAGACATGACTTCTAAACAAAGATCTATCTGTTTATTAAGAAAATTCATGTAAGATCTGTAATTATTCCTCAAGAAGAGTTCAGCAGACCACAGAACACCAAAACAAGAGCACTCTGTTGGCAGCTTCAGATGTGACAAACTGTAGGACAGAGCTTTCTATTAGATTCTAATGAACTTGGGCTGTGAAGCACTCACAGGAATGAAAGGTGGCAAAGAACAACTCACTTCTTATAATATCATTCCTTGTTGACAGCTGTGAAGGGTCTGAACCTGCAACTGCATGTCAAGGTAAGTCACAAGAATGTGAAGTTTTCCCACTGTCTTTTACAAGCAGACAGTGCATGGAGGTAGAGCTTCCTTACAGATAATGTCAGTCATTTTTACAGAATAAGATCACAAGGTCGTGAGGGACCTGTGAGTTTACCGAGGTTAATCAGATTAAATCAATGTTGCTGTTCAGATCCTCTTTTGATTTCCTTTTGACCTTCCCAGTGCTCTCTGGTTCTGTAAAGGCCAGCCGCTCTTTGAGAGGTAAAAAACCATAAACAGGGTCAAGTGCAGAGAAGTGCAATGTATTTATTTTGTTATGCCCTGAAATACAGATGGGATTTCTGTTGCACCTCAAATATTTTAGCAGTGCTAATGTAAAACACAAAATCATGCAATCATATCCAGAGAGACTTAAGAAAGATCTTGACTTGAAGGTAGGAGTTAATGCACTGTAATAATAACTGTAGGATCAGAATTACACACATCAATTTAAAACTCCACATTTACCATTATCAAGAAGGAAAATTTCACTTTAAAAACTCCATATTATAAAACCTGTATTCATATTAAAATTCTTTGAATTACTAAGGATCCAGTGGTCCTTACATGTTCTTCTGACTCACTGTTAAATTTTACCAGCTAATATGATTCCTTCACACGTATAATGGGACAGTCCTGAAATAGAGTATTGCCAGTACTTTGTAACAAGTTTGCAAAAACTCAGTACTGGGGCTTGTCACATCTGTCTTGCTGGAAGGTTTCTTAACCTGCCTGTAGCTTTGGTTTACTTGTTTTAGCTCTGAAAACAATTTTTTCCCATAGACCAGGTGTTTGTAGCTAATTTGGTTTACTTTCGTTTTTCTTTCTCTGTTACAGGCATTGTTATATACAAGTAGCAGTAACGAGCAGTTACTCTACGCAGAATGAGATATTTATGATTCTGCAGTGGAATTCCCTTGCTCAGCTTACATCTTTTCCAGGTGATTATTTCATAATGCATGAATCTTTGGGATTCTTGGCTAACAGCAACATCTGCTATAGAGGTGTTTTAAAAGCATTGTTTTTCTGAATATAAAATCTCTATCTCAAGCATGTAGAGGGAGAAGGAATTTTTTTATTGTTGAAAAAGCAAATTTTAATTATAATCATATATTATGTCTATAATCCTGAAGCAAAGGACCCAATTCATAACCCTGAATGTTTGTGCAGAGGCTCTACTATATTCCTTAGGGAATATTTGCATAAGAGCAAGGTTTTCTGTTAAATTAATATTGATCATGTTCACAGTCTGGAATTAAGTGGATAATTCTTTCCCATGCTTGCACAACTCCCATCTATACAGAGGAATTTGATAACTGTATTCAAAGAATGAAAGCAAATAATACATATAATCAGTATGAGATCAAATCAAGGTTCAGCCATGGGCAGTTCACTCCATTTCCCAGTCTGTAGGGCTTCAGAGGAGGAGGGTGTGTGGAACTGCATTCTGCTCTGAGCTCTTGTCTTAATAGTATCATCAACGAAATTCCAATGACCATCTTGTAATCACTACACTTCTAAAGGTTCAGCTCATGTGGTCAATACAAGAACTCTCTCTTAAGCTTTGTTCATGCTCTGAGGCATTTCCCACGACTACATTTTAGCAGGTCACTTCTACTGGACCCAAGGTGTGTGTAAGCTGACATAGAAAAAAAGTGTATGTATAGATAACAATACATGCTTTTGTGAGAAGAATCATTGGTAAAAACTGATTGATAAATTAAGATTTGCTAGGTTTTTTTGACCCCATCTCACACCCTTCAAGTTTCAATGACTCTGTATGCATTTACTCTGCTATTTGCTCCACTTTTCAGTGTGGCTGTATTAAAAAAAGGAAAGATGTGCAGTGCAATAGAGACAGTATACCATACTAACTTTTGAAACCAAAACCATAGATATCACTTTCACCATTTCTACATGGTAAGTGGAAAAATCATTTACTGCAATTGGTTTCATGCTATAATTTCACTGACTATGAGAAAGGGAAATACTTATGTACATATGTATATAAAGAAAATCAGGAACTTAAAAAATGGTTTAATGTGCAGTAAATAAAGAATTAAAATTATGAAAATACACTTAAGATGTTACTGCTATGGTTTTGCAGAAACAATAATGAAAGCAATGGTTGGGCCTGATTGTCTTAGAGGTCTTTTCCAACCTAAATGATTTTATGATTCTATGAAAAGTTGTCCCATAACTAACAAAAGCAACACACAGAATGCTGAAAAAGAACTTCATTTTTATGCTAGAGCCATCAGCAGGCCCTGTAATGCCAGTAAGAGTGAGCTGGGAGACCATGGCATAGAAGAAAACTATGCACTTTTCACCCTGCATTACCATACACAAAATTTAGCTTAAAAAATTCATACTGACAGCACCCCCACTGTAAGCACAGACAGAAGTATGTTTTTTCTGCAAGACTTAAAAAAAAAAACAAAAAAACTCTGGTTACAAAACTGGACACAGAAACCTACAGATTTACTTCTGTGTGTCAGAATATGTTATGTTGCCATCAGTTACTGTCATAAGGTAATGGGTCTAGTTACATACAAGATTAAATACTGACCACGATATGTAGCACATGCAATCTATAATAAGGCTTTCTTATGTTGTTTGGGTTTTGGGAAAAGACTATTAAATCTTGTGTGTGTATTTCCATCCATGCATCATAGACCATAAATCACTCAAACACAGAACCATAACTGGAAAAATTTAACTCACCAGGGATTTTCATGCATAGTGAACAGACAGGTTTTTTTGTTCTTATATATTACCAAAGTACTTGAAGATAAATTGAGTACTTTTTGATGCATGGAATGAATACATGGAATTTTATACTACTATAGGGTGCTTGAAATTATGTTTTTCTAAAGTGATGGGACTGAAACAACTCAAAAACTGGGGAGAGGAATGGGATTATGATTTAGAAAAGGAGTAGACATTCATCCCTCAGAATACTTTTCAAAGGAAGATACTTGCAATTTATAAAGAATTTGGAGCTAAAATTCAGTTATGCTAATTTTGAGAAGAATAAACATAGTGGGCAGAGACAGAGTTATGTCAAAATAGATTTCCAAATACATTAGGACACACAGTCTCCATTTTTGTCATGAAGATTCACAGTAATGTTAGCTGTGTTTCTGCAGATCCTGCCTTTGTTGGGACTGTTAAATTTTATGTTTAGTTTATCATGAGACAAAACTGACATGGTCAGAAATCACTCAAATTAATGAAATTGCATGAAGCACTGCCTGCTGGGTCACAAGCAAAATCAGCCTATGGGCTTGGGAAACACGGTACGCTACATCAAGATTTCATTTTATTTCTCTGCAAGAGAAATTGCTTCTTGGCTAAGCGCTGTTTCTTTTCATATTTACATGGATCAGTACAAAGCAGCTTAGTCACGTCTCTGAGGCAGTGAAATCAGGGCATAACACAGCACAGGCCATGGAAACAGTGGGTTAAATGCCGTCTTTTGGAGGTTCATGTGTAAGTCTGGCAGAGAGTAGTGCCCAAAGGAGCAGTCACAGCCGCTGCGTCCTGCAGATTCTTCTCCGTGTTCCCATGTGCTAGGGCTGGCATTCATGCAGCTACACTTCTTCAGGAATCACAATCTTCTTCTGCAGTCTTCTTCAGAAGCCACATTCATCCTGAACAGCTTCCCCCTGCTTAGCTTTCACCTTACACCAATTTAATCAGTTCACTCTGAAGCCACATGAAGATTAGCTTCAGCATAAAGGCAAGAGTAGAAATGACCTTTTCAGCACTAGCACAAACATATGCCAGATTAAACTGACTGTGGAATTTAAGTCAATTCTTCTGACATTTTCCAATTATTTGTAATGGCTTAATAAATATATAATTCTCAATCCAAAAAAGACTGTAACTGGGCCTGTCCTAGGCTAGTAAGGATAACACTGCCAAATAAAATTCAAAGTTACATGTGTCTTGAAAATCAAGATTCGTATTCATTTCAAAAAGAAACTTACATTGGATTTCATCAAAAAAATGCCATCCTAGTTATAGAGTCTATTGCCAGAAGATTTATATAACAGCCTTTTTCTGCACTTTTAGAATGTGGGAAAAATACAGGGCATATGTGTACCTTTACTGCCCATGTTGCTGGATTTCTTTTTCCACATCCTTCTGACTGCTTATATTGTACATATTACAGGATATTTGTAAAATAACAAAACCAAACACCATCAATGTTATATTAGGACAATAAATGAGAACCTGCCAGATCAAGACAAACCTTGGCAATTAGATCCAAGTCAGCCTGGTAAATCCTACTAAACTGAAAGAGAAAATACTAAGGAGATGCAGTCAATGGAAGGAAAGAATCATATCAAACACATCTCATCTAATTCTACTCTCACTTTTGTATGGCACCAACAGAGCTCAATAATAAATATTCAGCCATCAGACTATAAATGCTTCCACAGCTTGCTGAGTGCTACTTCTTTAGAACAGATACAGTTTATGTCCCTATTTTGAACTTGTAGAAAGTCCCACAGTGGCCTGTGGGCAGTGAAATACAGCCCCTCCACAGGCAGGGCCATGAGCTAATGTGGAATTTCCTTTAACTGAAGGTAAATTATACACATAGTAAAACAAAGAGCAAACATCCAACTGCCCTGAGAAGAACAGCGTTATATGCACAGGTCAGGAATCCCTGCTACCTCCAGGTAGCAGAGGCAAAACAAGGCTTGGGGAAAAGGTCTTTCTCAAACTCACCCCAAACACGCAGGAGTACCAAAGGCCTCAAACCACCTGAGTGGAAAATTAATCCTTTTCGGAAACATCCAAGCAACTACATCAGGATAAAAGTAATTAAGAGCATTTAAGGAGGCAAGAACCAAGAAAAAACAACCACCAACTGCAGAAGTCCAAACACTTAGTGGTTTTGGAGAAAAAAATACTGCACTCTCCACCACTAAACTGCAGTAATACATAACAGCTCCCTGGGGCTGCAGATAGTTGGCTCTTCCAGGCTTAAAGACCTATCAAATATAAATAAAAGGAGAGGTGGAAAAGAAAGAGCCAGTGGTAATCCATCAAAGGTAAGTGAGTTCTTTTTTATAAGCACTGTAATACCTGCTTGTGGAGGGAGTTTGGTATATTATTACCATGAAAAACTACCAAACTTTTTTGCTTTAACTTGGGTTGTGCTTGTCCATTGTCTTGTAGGAGACGTAGTTTGAGTTGCATCAAGTTCATCAAAGCAGCTTTGAAAATTTATTTCGTATTTCTTCATATAATTTAAAATAATATTGCACACATACTTACATAGTTTGGACCAGATTTCTGTGCTGCACCCCTTCAGCTCATGTAAATAGACAGATATTAGCTTTAAATTTGGTTAGCTGTGGTTTTACAGAAAGCAGAGATGAGTGTTTATTAATTACCTGAGAGTCCATTCAGGTTTTACAAAAGGATTTCATAAAAGATCCAAGACCTACAATTCCATCACTGAACTGCTGACATCACCTGTGCTGTCCCGAGAAAAAGGTGATCTATCTCTGTCCACTTTACCTCTCTTGGCCTTTCTTGCTAGAATGCTCAAGGGAAGTACGTAACCAGGACTTTGCTTTTCGGCACACTTATGAAAAAGCATATTTGTAACAAAGTACATTAAAGAAATGTTGTTGTTGTTGTTTTTCCTGCAGGCCTTTATAGTTACTATTCTCAGTAATCTAATTCAACTGAGGTCAACCAGTGCACTCATATTTTTAAAGGCTGTATCTTTGTAGAATTCAGTCTTATATAATAAAAAAAACTCTCTTAAAATAAATTATCGAAGTAGGCAGACAGGTCTAAAACTCACTATCCATGGAGTATACCAAAAAAGTCCTGAAACTCCCAAGGAATCTTGGACTTCCATCCTGGAAGAGTTTTGCAGGGGACTCTAACAGAATTCAAGGTATTGTTTTAGAATACTGCTCTAAAAAACAATGAAAGGGTTCCTCTTCAATTCTGGTTCTCAGGGTTTTTATGAAAAGACAGTGTAAACAACTGGTGGCGGAAGTGTATATGACCTACAATGGCATGAGTATCAGCATATACCCAAGCCATCCATTGCTTTTCTTTACAGAACTATACATCCCAATAAATTTAAGATAAATCTTTATTAAAAATGCTCAGGGGGTTTATTTTGCTTTTCTAAACTGGTAAACTCGTAAGTGATTAAACATTTACATTTCAAAGAGGTAGCTCTACTAAGTGCAGGTTCTGTTTGAGCAGTTGCATTCCCCTAATGAGTGTGTTCTAAGGTTTTTTCACTTGTTAGAAAAACCATTATGTACTTAAATAGCTTGTAGCTGTGGCAAGTTACAATGCCTGTCAGGATCTAAAAACTCTATAGAGGTTGGAAATGCTGCATCCTCTATGTTATTTTTGTCAATGCAACAATTTTTTTCGCCACTATTTTTTCATGGTTAGGAACAGCAACACTTTTTACTTAGATGAGCTGACCATATTATTATCTGTTCCATAGCTTTGGAAAGCATTCTTTTCTATTTGAATGTCACATTGTGTGTCTGTCTCATTACTTCAGTGGCAAACAAATGACCAAACATTGCAAATGCTGCACTCTGTAAAACAGCACAATGACTGCAACCACTGAAAACCTTTCAAGTTGCCACAGTACAGGATTCATTTTGATCTCACTAGGGAGAAACATATTTTAAAATGAACTAATAGAAATCTTGTAAAAAAGGAAAAGCACCTATTTAGTGAAGTAAATGAAAACATTCCTATTGATTTAATTAAAATTGAAGTGGACCCTCTTTACTCATTATCCCTTAGTAGTAGACCCTGTTGTTTGCATTGAATACTACTGCAAACCACAAGTACTTTCATTGGGATCTCTATAGGACCATTTACGTTGTGCACTAATCTACTCCACATGAATACAGGCATCAGAATTACCTCGATCATTTGATTAAAGGCTATGTGTACTTAAGGACATTCACAGACTCCTGGAACAAGGAATTTTTCATATTATTTTGAACTCAGTGACTGATATTTAGGACTTCTTAGAACTTTGCAAACACTAATTACCAAAATGTCTTTTCACCCTCCCTCAAAAAAACTTTTTACTTCTATAAAGTGATTAAAAGTATTCCATTCTTAATAACTTAGACAAAAAGCAAACAGAACTGTTGGGAGCTTTGTATTTCTCTTGTAATCTGTGCAAGTTACAGAAAATAAGTACTTATAGGCTGTCTGCATTAGCCTGAAATATGCAGTCATGCCACTGTATCAGAGCTGTCTGTGGTAAACCACTGTCCTCCTGGTCATTCTCTTTCTTTCACCAGAGCCTCATGGACTGCTCAGTGAAGAGCTTACAACAATGGTGTTCGTCCTACAGTGCTGAAACCAGCAGGTGTGCATCTTACATGGTTGTTGTATGGGCAACACTTTAAAGGAAGAACCTTTCCTAGTTAAATTGATCATTATATTAGGGACAAGTAGTTGATTCAACATCATACTTGAAATTTCTGAGAGCTGTGGAGCTAAATCTCTTATTTCTAGCTATGCCACATCATCCCTACCTCCCGGGTGCCAGATGATAACTCAGTGAATTTGCATGTCCCCCTTAAATACTGTGATTCAGTGGGGCAAGAAGCCTATGTTTAACTGATAAAAGTCTTCTTGTCATCTACCTTTAGAATTCAGGGCCTTTTCTCCAGCTACAGATAAAAGTTTTCAGGTTTATTTTTAAATCAGACTCAAACAACACGATGAAAATCTGAGAAAGACATAAAAATTTGAGGGTTCTTTGTAAAAAAATTAGTATATTACCAAACCTCACAGAACAGTTTTGGACCAGAGAATAGGTTAGTACACAATACGTTGTATTATCTTTGCTGATGATAATAAACAAGATAATAAACAATACCCAGATGATACAAGTGAAAGAATATGCACGTGCATGTGAATGTTTGTATGTGTCTATGTATACGT
Source organism: Platysteira castanea (assembly GCA_013397175.1). Lineage (NCBI taxonomy): Eukaryota > Metazoa > Chordata > Aves > Passeriformes > Platysteira > Platysteira castanea. The sequence goes on along the minus strand of VYXC01000925.1, from coordinate 43,308 downwards.
TTTATATCTATGTATCTCCTGATGTGTCATCAAAGATACCTCGGGTGTTTGACTTCCTTCTTTTGTTCTTTTTTTTCTTGATGGTTCTTATGTCTACATCCCTGTATTCACTATTCTATTTTCTGGCTGACACAAATTGTTCCGATTTTTTTTAACAGGCAGTAATTTTAACACAAATTCTTTGATCAGTTTCACTTTTCATGGGCAGGTTTCTAAAACAGTTGTTCCTGGAAATCAACCAGAGCTATAATTAATATATGAGAAATGCCCCAGGATAATTTCTTATTTTTCTGCACTGCAAACAAAGTATTTGATGGGGGTTATTTTTAAATATTCATGTATCTGGGATCAGAATAGAATATGGGAATAAGAGGAGAGGCTTCAACAACTAATTTTGGGTGAGAAAAAATTAATACAAAAGAAACCTAAATTTCACTTTATTATTTGGTTAACAATTCTATGTCATTTACTGAGAAAAGGTGCTGCCGGGTGGCCATGAGATATTTCTCACACTATGTAAAATTTACAATTATAATTTTTAAAATGATTATTTATAGACAGAAATCAAGCAAAATAGTAAAATATTGGAAAACATTTTTTTCTTAAAGACCGAATTATGCTTGTTCTTTCCAAAGTGTAGTGGGTTGACCCTGGCTGGACAGAAGCCATCCCTGTAGCTCCCTTGCAACAAAAGCTTGGCCATGCGAACCTGATACATCAAGAATGACTACAAGAGATCAGAGACAGCATTTTCACAATCCAGGGACAAATCTCTGGTACTAAAGCTTACCTGATATTTTAGGGGAAGATTCAGAAATCCTTCAGTAATCAGTCACAGAGAATCATGCTTTAAAGTTACAATATTTCTATCTTTGAAGGTATTTCTCACAAATATCCTCAAAATTAAAAGAGTAGAATTCCAAATCTAATTCTGAAAGACATATTCTTTTATCAATTTAAATGTCTGTTTAAAGTGAGAATAACATCAGCAATAACTTTGCTTAGTATTCTTCTAAGCTTCTGTTCCCAGTTATCTTTTGAGAATGAGTTGAACAAGCAATTATATTTTCAAATACTTAGTGAACATCTACGACAATTCATACCTTTTTATCGTTACTGGAACTTGAAAATTAATTCTTAGGAAATCCACAGCTTCTGGTAAGGTCTTTGATACCATAGACAGGAAGAAACAGAGACTCAATAAGTTGGAATTCTTACATAAATTTGTTTTCATCTTACCTGCCCATGCATGCCACTCCTGTTCACATGGGATTGCAGGATGAAGATACACGCATGTGTATGTATGACTGTAGCCATATTTTTATCTATCTACCCGTATCTATATCTCTTTATACATATACACACACCTATCTTTTTACATTGAGTGAGGGTTGTCAAACACTCTAACAGATTACCTGAAACGACTGTGAAGTCTCTGTGGAGACATTTATAATGGAACTGGACATGGTCCTGGAAAACCTGCTCCAGCTGACCCTGCTAGAGTAGGTGACTTGACTGATTTCCAAAGATCCCTTCAACTTAAACTGTCCTTTGATTGTCTGTGATATATGTTAATGAATAGCTTCTATGAATCAACTTGCCAAATTACTCAATCTTGATGTAATTTTTCTTCGTAGAACAGTTTACTGAATGCCTCACTCCCTGCTCATTTCTGAACACTCTTTATTTCTTTATCCTTTTCCAGATTGACTCTGAGAAGAGTGTTCCATTGATTTCCAATGGGATACTTGTGTGCTTTATATCCTGTTCATTATCCATCTTACCAAGTTTGCTTTCTTTAATTGCTGCTGTGAAGTGCCGAGTTCTCTTCAGCTTGAGCTGTCTGCAATGATAATTACTATTTATTCTTTCTATGAATCTTTATGTGTAGGTACCTTAAAACAATTTACATGGAAATATGTCTTAAACAGCAGCTTTTCCAATTCAAAGGTTTCAAACTAGAAGGAAAAAGAGATGAAATGATTTTTCATCATGTTGGTAGGACATCTCTAGACCATATTGGGATCTTTTATTTTAAACTAAATATTTGAATTTGTTCATTTCTGCCTCCATCAAAGAGCAGGAAAATCTTAGAAACCCAGTTAAAGTATGACTTCTTTTATATCGTATTTTATCCATTTATACCATATTTTATCCTGATGTTCTTGTCCTCAAACATGCAGAAATTCATGCATCTCAGTTAGTTTCAGAAAGTCTAGACTGTCTGATTTGATTGTTTACTTACCAGGCAAGGACAGGAGGGATTCTGGTTAACAAAACTTTGATGCCAAGGCAAAGCCATCATTACATAAATGAAAAATTCTTCTTGATACCTCAGAGAGGGCATTCTTAACATCACCGAAAGTGCCAACAGAAACTTCACATACTAATTGAGGGCAACATGAACCTACAACACGAAAAATTCTTTGCAATCAAATTATACAGGAGGTTAGTACAGGAAAATGTTTAGCTTTGAGCTCTTTTATACTTTTTCCATTTGCACAAGGGTCGCTTTGTGAATGTGGTAGAGGCCTTAGTCTTCTTTGCTGAAGTCATCACCCTATATTGAAGACTAATCACCTCTGAAACTGTACCAGGCAGGAGGAATATATTCAAATTGATGCTAAAAAGAGTATGAGCACTCCCGTGTATGGTGAAATAATGGAATCTTATAGTATCTTTTATTCTGCAAAAGCCTTGTTGCCCAATGGACTGATTCTGCTCTGATGCCAAGTGCAACAGAGGCCTTAACAATAGCTGTAGGAATGCCTCCTACAAGATAGAATGGTACTGTAAATTTTATGCTCTTCTCTGAGCTGCAAAAAAAACTATATTTCTTTTTCTAAACCATTTCTAACATCAGTAAATTGGTTTGAATGCCTCCCTCAAAATAATAAATCTTAATCACTTTTATGTGGATTCACTGAAGGGTTGAACTAAAATGTTCAGAATTTACCTTAGCCCCTAATCATCAGCTAGTAAGGATGATATAGTTGCTAAAAGTTTACAGAAGTTCAGAGTGATTGAACAATATCATAGAAAATTCCAGAGATAGTTATTAAACAGAGAGTTAAATTGAAGAATTCCCTAAGCACAGGTTTTTGAAGGCTGTGGAGTATTTTCAAGAAGTATCTCTGCTTACTTGTCCTGTTCTCATACTTAAATTTATATATCTTCTATTGACCATGGTCTTGGCTGTTCAGTTCAGTAGATCTTTGGTGTGATCTATTCTCATACTAGAAAAAAGGTATTAACAGTTTTCAAGAAAATTATTTGTATTGTCCTTCTTTTCTTCTTTAAACAAAAACATAAAAACATTTCAATTGGTGGAAATCTCATGGTGTGTCTGTTTCAAGTAATGCCAGAGAGAGTAGGACCTGGGTTAGTGAAGTTACTAGAACAGAGCCCTCTCTAGTTTAATTAGTATTCTTCTACTGTGACTTAAAGCCATAACATTGATACTACTCATTAGGGATAACTAAATTTTGTTATATTGGTAGAGCTTTTTTTCTAGTAGAATTCTCAGATTAGCCACCTGATATAATTCAAAGTAAGAATGTTACTCTTAAAAGAGTAAATCTTAGATGTTTAAGGCCTATGTCTATATCTAGCAGATAAGTTGAAATGATGGTTACCAACTGTAAAAACTAAAGTGTCTAGGATACCATGAAGTAGAATAAAAACAGCATGGTTTCTGCAAAGGAAAATCTCATTTCTTAGTTTTTTATTTAAGTTCTTTGAATATATCTACAAAATGATAGCTGAAGAAAAAATAGTTCACATAATTTATTAAAACTACTTCAGAGCCTTTGACATGGTCCTGAATAAGATTCTGTAAAATAAACAGACCAAAAGAACCAACTATATCCTGTGGAGCATCAAGCACTACACTGCTAGCTGATTGAGGGACATGATTGTCCCACTCTACACACGCTGGCCCAGCCTCACCTCAAGTGTTGTGTGCAGTTTTGGGTGCCTCAGGATAAGAAGGACATCAAGTTATTGTAAAATGTCCAGAGCAGGTCAATCAAGATGATGAAAGGCCTCAAGGCCAAGACTTACAAAGAACCGCTGAGGTCACTTGGTTTGTTCAGCTCGAAGAAAAGGAGGCTGAGGGTGACCTCATTGCAGTCCACAACTTCCTCAAAGGGGGCAGTGGCAGGGCAGGTGCTGATCTCTCTCTGGTAACCAGTGATAGGGCCTGAGAAAATGGAATGAAGCTCAGGGTCACTTCATATATGACATTGGGAAAAGGTTCTTTTTCTCTGAGAGGGCGGTCAGCCACTGGAATAGGCTCGTCAGGGAAGTGGTCATAGCCCCAGGTCTGTCAGAGTTCAAGAAGTGTCTGAGTGATGCTCACAGTCATATCTTTTAGTTTTAGGAAAATTCAGCAAGAAGCAGGGAGTTGGTGATCCTTACAGGTCCCCTCCAGCTTGACATATTCTATGATTCAATGAAATAAAATAATGCCAAAAGGAATGGCAACATTGTCATGAAGAAAAAGCCAAAGAGCACAATGAAATGACCAGTTAAAACCCAAACCAAAGCAACCAACTGAACTCAACAAAGACTTTATTGCACTCAAACTTTTATTGTTTAATATTGATCAATAGTTTTAAAAGAGCTGTAGAACAGGACTGGGTCTACTTACTGAAGTTCGCAGGCACTACTAAGGCATTTAAGTCCAGAAAGGTCATGGAGGCTAAAAGAAACTTTGGACATGCTTAATTCAAGTAGTTTACTCATCAGCATAATAAATATTTGATTTCATGTTGATAAGGAAATTTCACATTTTTCCAGCATCTCAGAGGGCTCTAAATTTGTGGAAGCAACTCCTACAGCAGACCTGAAAATTGCTGTAGATTCCTTGATGCAGCTGTAGCTGGAAACCTAACCTAACAACAAGTTATGTTACATGAAGAGTAATAGGGTAATTAATGTTGCCATATGATGAGTTTCTGTAATTAATGATATTACCTGATTTGGAGTGCACAACGCTGATCACTTATCCCAAAAGGGACATGGTAGAACTTTGGTTAGTTCTTAGGTTATTGAAAAGTATGAAAACTGGACTGGAAGTGTTTGCCTATAAAAAGAAACTGAGTAATTAGGACTGACCACTGAAGAAACAGAAAACAGAGACATGATAAAAGTAGATTATATATGAAAATCATCAGAAATTAGAAATCCTGTTACTTGTCTCCTAATGTAAATGCAAAGAAACATGATGATATGAAAAAGTTTTTGATTAAAAACGGATTCAAGAAAATTTCCATTCATTACTGTAAACTCTGGTGCTTATTTTCACATGAAATTGACAAAATCAAAAGTACAGGAAGAATTTTTTAAAAAGTAAAAAAAACCAGTTCACTTTATGGTTGTCAACAACAAATCAGGCAAATTGTCATCATGGTTGCTAGATATAGGAGAATGATGACTTCATTGAACTTGGAAGTCTCTTTTGCCTTATTTTCCTCACTCGTTCTTACCAACAGCCTGCAGTACAAGCCCCTAATATTTGCAGCAAATATCAACTTCAAATATGTAGTAGGTGTAGCATTACCTTTAACCACCTGAGGGGGACATGCCCCACTTTATGAAAGGAATGAACTAGGTTACTCCAGAGAACAGTCTGGTTCCAAATTGTGCCTCATTCATCCCAGAATGCACTAACACTATGTAAGACCTAGATCTTCTACACTGGAAAGCAGAATTTTGCAAAAACTAGCTATTACTTTACTTTCTTATTAATTTTCAACCTTCTTTCTAACATATAAATTAACATTCTCATTTGTTTTATAAGGTAACAATGTAAAGTCTTGCTCATTAGAAAAAGGAAAATTGAGTGCTTAAAATAAAGAATAGGTTCTGCATGAGTTGAGACTAACTGGTCACCTCAAGGCTTTCAACCAAGTTCAACTGCAAGATGAAGTAGATTTTGCTGTAACGTGCCCTGAATAAGTGTTTTCATAGAGAAAAGTCACTGAGGATGGGAACCCTTCTTCTATGCTTACAGTAGTAAATACGACATGTCCAAAACCATTCCTCGCCCTTGATTTTAAATGGCATGGTGCAGCTGATAACTCACACAATGGGCTATTCAACTCATTATTTCCCGGAGTAACTGGCCTGTGGTAACTCTGTTAATTGTCATGGGCCTTGGAACCTACTTTCTGCACATTTTAAGGGTACATATATTTTTTTGGTTTTTGTCCCATTCAAGACTCATCTACCTGCCTGTAAGGTTTAGAAGGCTGCTCTTTAAGAACCCTGCTCACTCTCACTGCCAACACACCTTAGAGCATCTCTGAATTCCTACTGTTCCCAGACATCCACTGGGGCCTTTGAAAGGGCTGTTCTATTGATAACTGTGGACACCATGATCCACTAGTTCATGCTCGTGCCATCTTCAAAAGCACATCTTCCAAAGCATGGAGTCACTTGTCTTCCTCAAACAAACAGCTAAGGGAATATCAAACTTTGAACTGTATTGTTGCAAACTTCATAATGGAAAAACTACTTTCAATAAATTCATTACAAAATAAACAACTTAATACTATCATGACAAGTTTTCATTTCAAATATTTACTATGCTCATTTTAAGTAATTCAGAAGGAGGTTACGTGATGAAAAGTGTTGGAAGTTATTGGGGTTTTTTCAATAGTAAGACTAACTGCCTAATTTATTCTGTAGCTGAATATTAATCCTAACAGTGGAAAAACTTCACCAGTTATAACATGGTTTTTGGAAGTTTTACTGAGCTTCATATTATCTACAGATTGCCATTGGCAATTTAACTTGCTAAATAAGCAGAACTGGAATGAATGATTTTTTTTAATATCATAAGACAAAACATAAACAAAGAAATAAACTAAAAAGGGATTTATATTGCACTTGAGAGATTTGGCCAATGAATAAGAAGGAAGAACTGAAGTATTTGTACTTATCAGGGAGGAATTGGACTTAACTAACTCACATAGAGCATTTGCAATTTTCAGTGAGTGACTTTCAAGTCTGTAGTACACTTGACTGCATCTTACTGGATTTTGTGCCTAAAATATTTTACTTACAGTCCACTGAGGTGTGAAAGTACAATAAGTTCTTGCCGTAGGAGGAAAGGTGCATTCCTTAGGAGTGCAGCAGAACTAAAAATAGATTGCTATTTCTCCCACATGAAATATGCTACTCCATACAACAGGACTGAATTTATTTCTAGGTACCAAGGTCCTATCAATGTTCCTTCATATCAGCTGTGTCAAGCCTTTATCACAAATGCAATTTATAAAAGAAACCAAAAAAAGTTCTACCTCTCACTGTCAGATACACTTTAAGGGATAGTTCTATGTAAGATTTAATACACAATCTAAAATAAATAAGAAAGTAATCAACAACTATAGCTTTCATATATTTCTTTTTGGCAGCTTCCATCTCACTTTGAGGACTGATCATCTTCTGAGGTATGGCTTCATAATTATGATTATTAATTCTTTCCTTCTTTTTGTTTCTATACAATTGCTTTTCAGGCTCTATTCAATTTTAGGCTAATACTACTGTGCCTAAGGAATACATATAACAAATAATTTGCCTTTGTTTAGGTCAATGAAAGATTTCATGGATTGTTGACAAATACGTGATGCTGGATAGTACATCATTTCAGCATTTTCTATTTTCAGTGAGGAAAGTAATATCAAGTTATGAAAACTGGCAAAATCTGAAGCTCTATATTTTATGTTCCATATTTCAAATGTTATTGTGAATAGGAAATATTTGGATCTGTTTAAGCAATAGAAATAAGTGAGCTTATATGTATTTTTGAATCATGAGATACTGTGCACATGGAATTTTTTCCATTTATTCTTACCAGCAGCAGGTCATCTGGTTCAACAAACAGATTTTCAAAAGCAAAGTACATTTTGCAGAATAAATAATGTTTCCGTGAGTTCAGGTAAGTGACACATTGGAAACTAACACAATTTTTTGTTGTCTCACTTAGAGCTCAGAGAACTTTTAGGAAGCCTAGATGGAGACCAAAGCTGTCTGAGTGGCTTTAGCTGGTTTTCTGAAACTAGCAGTAACAAATATAGCAAGAAGCCACCATTAACCTTCTTTCAATTGCTTCTAACACCATCACAGTATACTCGCCTAATTTTAAATCTACAAATAAGGTCTTTATCTGTTGTTCTCAAGCCCAACAAAGTTTGATTAAAACTTGCTGTTTTTCCTAAACTCAGCTGAGTTACTTAGTAGTGAGAAAATGTGTTTCTGGCAATTTCAGGAATATCAGTCTTTTTTTTGTTTGTTTCTTTGTTTTTTAAAGTAATTCATCAGTTTTGCAGTACTGGTGATATTGTTTGTACTTCAACTCCTCCCTGACTTGCAGACACTATATGTACAACATCATACCATTTAAATAATGAGCCATTCGTCTTAAATTTCCAGCACTAATGTACAGTGGAGCCACCAGGTAGACAGTCCAAAGTCCGAAACACAGGAAGCCCTTCATTGGTCAGGATCTGCAGGCAACCCTACAGAAGCTCTCCTAGTTTTAGTGAAAACACAAACAAAAGAATATTCTCATTGGTGAATACACAGGACAATCTGAACAGCATAGTGAATTTTCAGGCAAAACCCAATATTACGTCAGGATATGCACATAAACTCTGCAGACTGCGGATCCTTGTGTTCCCTTGTAATACCCAAAGCACACATAACCTCAAGCAGTAGGATTCGTCCTCTTTCTCTGAGATTTCTGCACCAACACCCCATTGAGACTGGGAAACAAAGACTTCCTGAGTGGGAGACTTCTTTTTCACTTTCTGAAGACCCTCTAAAAGCCCTTTTAATGCATCTTAGGACCTGTTGCAGAGCAAGTACCATGCTCTTGTGTGCACATTCTGGGTAGATGCACAGTGGCACAGGAGCACCCAGCTAGCTGTACTGGGTTGCTGCTTGCTCCTGCTACCTGCAGATTGAACAATTCCTGCATCCTGTCTGCAATGTAGATGCATCAACAAGAGGAAAATGCAAACCATTAATCATATAGAAATAGTTAGGAATCCATATCCACAGCTCTGATATTTCCAGTCCTGATCCATGTGAATGAGGACCAAAATTGAAGAAACTCCTTTCAAACTGTGCATTCTGCTTTTCCAGTCTACCTCAACAGTACTGTGATCACACACCCAGAGAAAATTTCTATAGCCTGTCAGTCAGAACATCAGAAGTGAGAGGAGAGAGCACAGCAATAGCAAGGATTGGATGAGCAGAGAAACATACATTTTCTATTGCTAGGACTCAGTTTGTACTCTCTATAGTCTTTGTTGTGTCAACAGTCTCATTTCAGCTCAGTTCTTCAAGGCCCCTTGTCCTCAAATGAAGCCACTGACCATTTATTGCCCTTTTCCTCTGGTTTCTGCTGAAATTAAAAAAACCCCGCAAACTATCGGGTATAATCACATTTGAGTTAGATTTGCAGAACACATTATTTTATGCTCTGTTCATGTCTTAAACATCTTCATCAAAACACATGCAATCCTCTTCTGTTCAACTCCTATGAATGAAAGCAATCAGTTCAAGTTTATGAACCCAAAGTGCCCGAAACCAGTGATACCGTAACACAACTGGAGCTTGCAGGTAGTACATAATATAAATAATAACAAAATCACAACAATAATATAGTAACATAACTATATTTAAAAAATATTTCTTTCGAAGGTTACAGGAGAATACAAAGCAGTAGAGCAATATCTTCCATGGAAACAACTCATATAGCAAACTCTATATGTCATCAACTCACTAAATTTCTCATTGATCTCCTTTGGTCTACGTCTCCTGCAAAGGAGCTTCATTAATTTAGATCCATCAAGAATTGGTTCTGTGCATCCCTCCTTTCCCTTGGTTTCATCTTATAGCCATGAGTTTCAGATTACATGACTAATCCTTTCACTGAATTGAAAGTTCCTTTTTCACTTGTTGTGAATAACTTCCAGATGATGGATTTCATATATTATTTTAGTTGACATTAAAGAAAATAGGCATTGATTTTTTTTGAGCATTCACACTTTTTCCCTAGCTGACACTTTGTAAGGTTTGCGTGCATTTATGCCAGACCAAGTGAAAAACAAAAAAGGATCTCAAAGTTTAGGCTTTTTTGCTTATTTTGACCTTAATTGGAAGAGCACTGAAAAATTATATAATTTTGTTTTAGCGGAGGGTGTTTATGATTTTGTTTTAGCAGACAGTGTAGTTTTCTCTTGTCTAGGTGATGCTCTGAGACCTATAGAAATGTTCTGTTTTAGAACAAAAACTTCTAGAGAACACAGGCATAAACAAAGCCTAAATCTGTCTCAATATTGCAAAATGAGAACCATCTAAGGAGAAGTAAATAAATAAATCATATTCAAAATTGCAAACGACCAACAATAATGAGAACAAAATCATTTATGCAACCAAGTCAGTTAATAGATTTACATAAAGCAAGTGATCAAACATCTTCTTTACATGTTTGTGATGATGGTGATTTAATTGAGCCACAGCCATTTCATGACGTGGTGGCCCTTACGTGCTCTGCTTCAGACTAAATTGTAGGTAAAATGATGTGTGTTTATTTGTATTTATGCAAAAGTGCAACAGATGATACAGAAAGACAAGCCATCATCTGTGTTGGTTTACTCAGTAGGACTATTTTTCTACTACTTTTAGTATTTTAGATCATATTTATGTCCTTATAATCAAAACTTCTCTTATTAGCAGCACTTTTCTTGTTCTAATATTATTTTTTATAACTTGGTAACTACTGAGAGGGAGAAATTATTGCCATTTTTAGTCATCAGATAATCTGACAGACAACAACCAGTAGGGTCTAAATCTATATTCAAGTATGCTGCTGCTGCTGAGAGCAGAACTTGACCTTTTCAAAATATGTCTATGGTTTTCTTTTTCTGGTCTTAGTCTAAGAGTGAGAGAGGAGGACAGGAGCATACTGAACACTTGTCAAGAAGCTGGTGCGATTTTGGATATGCAGAGAAGGTATCAGGTTTGAAAATAATAAAATTATATTTGAATTGTGAAATAGCTTGACTAGACTGCATGCAATAATTCTGTAACAAAGGCTTAGTATGAAAGTATGTTACCATTAGGTTAATTTCAGGGAAATGTTTCTACAAAGCACAGTGATGTACCCATGCATGTAGCTAGCACACAGAATAAAGGAAAATGCCAAACCTTAAGTTTATCACATGATTGTTGCAAATTTTGGAAATCCCCTAAACATGGACAAAGAGTCATGTTGATGAAAGAGACATTGTTTGTTCCTCACAAGTACAAGGTGGAAATTTTCCATAAATCAAGCACATCAGGGAGTTAAAGGAAGAGAATTTATAAATTGAAATTAACATAAACCCACATATCTATTACATGATTACCTCCTACCTAATGCATCATCATTTATCTTGTGCAGCCTTATGCAATATTTGTTACTGTGCCTGTGTGGGCCTTTTCTGGTGGTCTCAGGACATCAGATTGTACAGCAAAAAAGATGTGATCTGCAGCTCCAGACGTGTCTTCTTAAACAATTGCCAAGCAGGATATAAAATACAAAAGCTTTCCGTAAGCATTAAGCAACACTGGCTGAACATATCTGATAATATCTATTTGCATTCAAAAGAGAGGATAAAGGTGTGAATGATACCATCAACTTTCATCTACAACAAAGGTCAAGGGAAGGAAGAGAGAATTCTGCTTATAGACACCAGGATGAATTGAAAAGATAGACACAGGTGTCTCATAGGTGGAGTCATGCAAAAAGGAGATATATTAAACAGAATGAACACAGCTGATTGTCTCCCACCTACTTACAAACAGGTGGACTGTTAAATAATGAAGTAATAAACAGTCAGCACTGGTTAATTTGTTTGCTGTGGTGTTTTTGTTTGTTTCTTTGGGGGTTTTGTTTGTTCGTTTGGGGTTTTTGTTTGTTTGTTTGGGGTTTTTGTTGGTTTTCACTTTTAATTACCATGAAACTTTCAACCACTTCCTCAGAATACGAAAACTTTCTTTAGGTTAATCAGTTTTGGTGCAAACCAGATATTAAATGAAAGGCATATTTTTTCCTTCTTCTAACTTCAAGAAAATCTCATTTAAGTGCCATATTTCTAGATTAAGAAGAATCCAGTTCACTCCTTCAGTTTCCCCTTTTGGTTTATTTTTCCATTTTGTTATCTGTACTGAGAAAGGGATTCAAATTTTTATATATCAATACTACAAACTGATCATCTAATTAAAATTATAACAATAGATAATATCATAAGTAATGTCTTTGTACACTTTTGGATTTATAGTTCTTTATGTAACTGTAAATTATAAGAAAATACTTTAGAAATCAGCAGCTGAATTTAGGTTTATTGAAAGGTTGGAGGAACCTTAAAGGCATATTTGTGCTTTGGATCTATCTGAAAGGAATAATGCAGCTGCTGAATGGTCATCACAAAGTGCCTTCAATGGTATCAAGGCCACAAAATTTCATATTTTTTCTGCCCCTGTTTCTCACACAGAGCCATTATTATTTCATATGATCAGCTTTACATTTGGACTAGACTTCATATGTGCTGAACTGAATGCACTTAATAACTTTAACAAAGTTGTTCTAGATTACTGATCCTATGAGTAACAGCAGACTACACCAGCCTGGGCTTTCGATACAGCAAACATCCTATCTGTAGAAGAACTTCTGGCCCTTAGGTATAAAGTAGCTGTGTTATGCCTTCTATCTATGGAAGGCATTAATGAAAGTGGGACATATATAATCATTGTACAATTTTTTACAAGCCTGCTTTGCTTGATAAGAAATGCTCTGGAAGAACACACCTGATAACCAAACCTCAAATGAAATCTTGAGCATGTGGAGTAAAGTATAATCCATTTTAATTCCCATTGCTGCCCTTCTCCATTATTTTGCAGTTTCTATAACCACACATCCCTGTTTGTGGTCTGTTTCCTCTGCCTCCACAGAGCAGACGTCATAGTGGGACTATTTCACTGGAGTTGAGTTTAAAAATACATTAACACCTTAGGTCTTGAGATATATTTGATCCAGAATTTTCTAGTTAACCTGTGGGTCACACAAAAAGCCTACCATTTGGGTCCCCCGAGAAATGTATTATTCAAGTTGCATATGCCTTCCAGAAATGCTGCAAGGCTTAATTAATTAGTGATTATTAACTGCTCAGGGTCTTCAGATGAAGAGTACTGTATAGTTACTTGGATTTTCCTTTGTGTTTGTTGATGATAACTAGGTTTTCCCTCTCTCTTATGGGAGAGAAAACACAACTAATTATTTCAAACTTGAATTTCTGACTATGAAGATGGAAACTTTCTTTGCTTCTTTTTCGTTTTCTTCTATCTAACTTCAAGTTTAAAAATATATTTTTCTTCACTAAGGACATATGAAAGATTTGATTTACATGACAACCAGGGGATCGGGCCCAGCCAGCATGGGGTTAGGAAAGGCAGGTCCTACTGGACCAACCTTATCTTCTTTTATGACCAAGTCACCTGCCTAGTGGATGAGGGAAAGGCTGCGGATGTAGTCTTCCTGAATTTCAGCAAAGCCTTTGATACTGTCTCCCACAGCACTGTCGTGGAGAACCTGTGAGTCCACAGGCTGGACAGGTGTGCTCTTTGCTAGATTAAAAACTGGCTGGATGGCTGGGCCTGGATAGTGGTGATGGATGGTAACACATCCATTTGGCATCTGCTTACTAGTGGGGGTCCTCAAGGCCAAGTACTGGGGCCTTGTTTAATATCTTTATCCATGATCAAGATGAGGGAATTGAGTGTACCCTCAGTAAATCCATGGATGACTCTAAGTTGGGTAGAAGTGTTGAACTGCTGGAGGGTAGGAAGGCTCTACAGAGAGAGAGATCTGGACAGACTGGATCAACGGGGCTGAGGCAAACTGAATGAAGCTCAACAAGGGCAAGTTCCAGGTCCTGCACCTCAGTCACAATAACCCCATGCAGCACTACAGGCTGGGGAAAGGGTAACCAGGAAGCGGCACAGGAGAAGAACCTGGGGGTTCTGGTCAACAGCAGCTGATCATGAGCCAGCAGTGCCCAGGTGGCAAAGAAGGCCAGTGGCATCCCGTCTTGCATCAGGAATAGTGTGACCAGCAGTACCAGGACACTGATTGTCCCCCTGTACTTGGCACTGGTGAGGCTGCATCTCCAATCCTAAATTCAGTTTTGGGCCCCTCAGTACAACACATTGAGCAACAGGACTAGAAGAAATGGCCTTAAGCTTTGCTAGGAGAGGTTCAGGTTGGACATCAGGAAAAATTTCTTCATTGAAATGGTGCTTAAGCATTGGAACAAGCTGTCCAGGGAAATGGTAGAATCACGATGCGCGGAAGTGTTCAGCCTGGAAAGACTGGATGTGGCACTTAGTGCTATGGTGTAGTTGACATGGTGGTGTTTGATCAAAGGTTGGACTCGTTGATCTTGCAAGTCTTTTCCAACCTTAATGTTTCTATTATTGAAGATAGCTCACACACAGTAGCTTTCCTTTATTAATCTGAGCTGTCTATCTACAGTGGCAGTCAATACCCCAAAGTAGGCTGTCAAGAGTGCAGCTGTATCAAAACGTGGTAACATAGCAACCATTGTGGCTGAAATTTAGGGACGCGTCTCCATCACAAGTCTGTAAATTATGACTGCACTCCAGCTGAACTGAGATCGGGGGTGCACCACATAAAAAGCAAAGGAGTTGGAAGCTGCTTTTTATAACCTGGAGATCATAGTTCCCTTTTATTGAAGGAAAGTTCAATTTTGTTTATTGCTGTGGTGGGTTGACCCTTGTTGAATGCCAGGTGCCCACCAAAGCCACTCTATGACACCATTCCTCAGCTTGGCAGTGGAGAGGAAATATAACAGAAGGCTCATGGGTTAAGGAAAGGGCAGGGAGAGATCACTTATCAGGCACCATCACGAGCAAAACAGACTTGACTTGGGAGATTAGTTTCATTTATTACTAATCAACTCAGAGAAGGGTAATGAGAAATAAAACTAAATCTTAAGAAGACCGTCCCCCTCCCCTACCTTCTTCCTTGGCTCAACTTTACTCACTATTTGCTCTCCCTCCTCCCCCACAATGGCACAAGGGAATGGGGGATGGGGGCTGCAGCTGGTTCATCACAGGTTGTCTCTGACACTCCTTGCTCTTCAGTGGTAGGATTACTCACATCCTCCTCTGCTCCAGCATTGGGTCTCTTCCACAGGATGCAGTCCTTCAGGAACAAGTTGCTCCAGTGTAGGTCCCCTGTGGGGTCACAAGTCCTGCCAGCAGACCCGCTCCAGTGTGGGCTACTCTCTGGTCTACAGATCTTGCCATGAGTCTGCTCCAGATCAGGCTTCCCATGGGGTCACAGCCTTCTTCAGGGATCCACCTTCTCCAGTATGGATTCCTCCATGCTGCAGGTGGATCTCTCCTCCACCATGGACCTCCATGGGCTGCAGGGGCACAGCTGCCTCACCACGGTCTTTACTTTGGGCTGCAGAAGAATCTGCTCTGGTGCCTGGGGCACTTTCTTCCCCTCTTTCTTCACTGATCTTGGTGGCTACAGAGTTGTTCCCCTCACATGTTCTCACTCCTCTCTCTGGATGCAGCTGCACAGGGTTTTTTCCCACTTCTTAAATACATCTCCCCAGAGGTGCCGCCATCATCACTGACAGGCTTGGCCTGGGCCAGTGGTGGGTCTGTCTTGGAGCCATCTGGCACTGGCTCTATTGGACATGGGGAAGACTTCTGGCAGCTTCTCTCAGAAGCCACCCCTGTAGCCCCCCACTATGAAAACCTAGTGCAATCACAAACCCAGTGCAATCACAAAAAGAAAAAAAGATGCAAAATCGTTTCAGATTTTTTTAAAAAAAAAAAACCTGCCAAACAACATTTCATGGAAAAATTTTTACAGTTAGAGCCATCAACATAATTAAAATGAATCTGAAAACTTTGTAATAGTTACTATCCTTTTAAAATTCAGCACTGTATTCCTTGTCTCTAAATATTGCCCCAAATAAAAAAAAATTCTTTGGGTCACAAAAAAGGGATTCCTCACCTTAAAGTCAGTATCGTTGTTAGCTAGTTCGTGCTGAACAATATATTTTATTTCTGCTTTGTGATGTATAAGCAGTTTACCAGTTTTTTCCTATGGTCCAAACTGATTTGAGAAAACATAATGAAAGCAATCATATTTTGAAGTACCTTTTCTGCCCATAAGTGGACCTTAAACCTTTTCTATAAAATTTTATATTTTATTTGCATGAAGTAAAACTTTACATTTAAAGTCCCTTTTTTTCCTAAACATTTAATGCATGGACTAGATAACTAATCTGCTTATTGCAGGATTCTGTGGCTAGTAATATTTATATGGTTTCAAAGTGCATGCTCAAGTTCATGAAAAAAATCCACTGAGAACTATTAAATATAAAGACTCCACCTTTGGCTCAAATATGAGCTGCAAATTGCTGGAGGCTGGGAGAACATCAACATGTAGTTTGCTTAATTTTATACTCTTCCCGAAGCGTGTGATGTTGGGTGCTGCCAGAGACTGTGAATATTCTACTGGATATAGTTTTTCTTCTGACCTTGTGGTTATTCCAGGCAGAGTCCATATAGTTACTTGCCTTGCTGCAGGAAAGAAGAGCATAAGTCTAGTGATCAGCATTGTTTAGAAGATCCATTCCAACAGATTTTAAACACAACTTTTAAGCTTAAACTTTTTGAGCTGCCTGTCTCTAGCTTAACCTAAACACAGTTATTCTAAAACGGCATCTCACCCCTCACTACTTTCTTTGCTTAAAGGGAATATGAGGTCAGCTTAATTTGCTGGGCTCCACCTTGTGTAATGCTGTGCAAGCAGGTTTTGTGAAGTACTGTGCCATAGCTAAAGTGGATGTAAAATAACAATATTTCAATGTTAGTTCCCAGAGAAGATACACTTGAAGCCTGGAAGAAGGAAATTTGAAAATCAATGTGCCATTTAATTGCTTTTATTTCCTCAAATGACTGACCAGTGAAAAAGCCATTTTGTTTTTAATGTGGGTTTTGGTGAACCATATCCTGAAACAGAAAGAAAGAAAAAATCACCTATAATTTTCTCTCCCTCTGGCTTTGCATTGCTCTGGGACTACTAAGTTTTGTAGCATCCAAATTGATGAAGTGACTGTATGAAATACAACATTTGAAACCCCTAAAGTAGTTGTAAATCAAAGCTGTCCCATATTTTACAGTAAACTTATTTAAGAAAATCATATGTACATAGTATCTTTCAACCCAAATGATATCATAGAATTTAAAAACTGGATTTGTTTTCATCAGCATCGAGATTCAGTCATCTCTGAGAGGTTAATAAGCTGGCGAAACAGCAACTTCAGCTATCACAGGGGCAAACACCCACCGGCTAAGACTGTTAAGGCAAATTCCCCCATGAGAGCAACTGCCACACCATTTTCATCTGCTGAGAACTTTTTTTTCAGTATCTTGGCTCTTTTTCTTTCCTTATATCATAAATACCACACAATCTGTGTTATTTATCTACACCAGATAAAGTGATGATGTCCTTCCGAGCAAGTGAATTTGCCAAATGTTTTGTGATGGAGTGGCAAAGGAGAATCTCGAACAAATGCATACCCCAGTCTTGTGCATATCCTGCTTCTTCCTGCCACTGGATTTTTCCGAGATTTCCTCTTTGAGGATCTTTCTGTGCACATGCAGAAACTGGAATTCATGTCTCATCCCTTTCACTTCTCTCCACTTCGGCATAAACAGAGTCAAATGGGACAACACACAGACAAAAACTGCCCCTTTTAATAGCATCAGTTAAATGACATAACTATAGGTACAGACCAAGCGATTGCAATGCTTGCAACAAAGAACAGGGATAAATATGCCAAGCAGTTCATTCATCTTATTCTTTGATGTTGAAAAAATGGAGTAGTTGTAAAGAATGAACTGTGATTCAAATGAAATGAAACTTGAGTTTACCAGGTATGAATAGTCACGAAAGTGCTTCCACTTATTTAGATACCCTCAGTCAGCAGCACAGACTTGTATAAACTCTACAACAAAAGACATTATATTTGAAATGAGAGTTTTTCAATATTTTTTAAAATTCTTTTAAAAGGTGTTGCAGACAGCATGCAGTGATTTTGCCTTGCTAAATCCAGACTTTTTCAAGAGTAATAGCACAAATAATTTTTCATCCATTAAAGTTGGTGCTGAAGAAGAGAATTGCATTGTCTGATACTTGTCATTCAATATTTGTTGTTCTCCTGTTTAAGATATTTCAGTCTCTCTAATGGGAGTGTAAACAAATGATCAGATTCAGAGGATCACTCCATGCATAACAATTAGTGGAAATTCAATATACAGAAAATTCATAGGGATAGCTTGTATGAAATGTCTAACAAATGCAGTAACAGAAATCTGTGAATTTTCTCCTTGTTTTAACAATTCATCAATCCTGACAGCTTCAGTAACTTACTCTCCTGCATCCAGCCTTTGGGACCTGGTATTGAGCACTGCCTGCAAGCTGCCACTGCAAGAGGCCACATCAGCTTGCCTTCTCCAAAGTCATTTATAAGACTTCTGTCTCACCTCCACAGCTTCTCAGATTACAGTAAAATTTTAACAGAGGAATTACTTTGTTGGTTCTCATCCTGCAGAGGAGGTGGTACCTCGATGACTTTTAAACTTTTAGACCATTGTCTGAAAACTAAGGCTGCTTACTATTACAAAAAATATCTGTTTATCATTTTATGCAACCTAACATTTATATGCCATATAATATCTCTCCTGTCATGTATTGTAGGATTGATTCTGTCTTTTAGAATAAATGTAAATAAAATAACTAAGTTCAGATACTTTCCCATTTCAAATGAGCATGTATTTATGCAATAGTCTAGTGGAAGACAACCTTGCCAGGGGCAGGGGAGTTGGAATTAGGACCTTTAAGGTCCTTTCCAACCCAAACCATTCTGTGATTCTACAATATTTTCTGCAGAAAATTTTCATTTTCTGCCAAAAGTGCAATACTTTCAGCACTTACACTTTCAGATTATTTTTTTCTATTAGTCTTAGCATGTACTTCCTCCTTGAGATGACTGAATTTTCTAATAACACAAATTTCTTAAAAATATTAATCCAGACACGAACCCTTTGTGGTTAAGATTGCTGTATCATCTGTAGTTGTGTACTTGCTCAGATTTCTTATGGGCTCGTTGCAAGTTTTTCCCTGAGATCTCATCCATATTTTCAATCTGTTATAGCTTTACAGTTTGGTGTCTTTTATCTGATTTTTTCCAATTGATTTTCTAAATCAGAGCACTCTTGAGTTTGTAGTCTTGTTTTCTGTCAGATGTTTGTTTAAACAAATTCTGTACACTCTGTGAGGAATGTTTCTTTCAACGTAGCAATGTTTTTGATACCCTTGAGGACATTTTCAAGTGTGGCTCTTGTGATTAAACCTGTGTGAGCACAGGAATCCAAATTTTTCAAACTAAGCATATTGTGAATATTTCAGGTGAAGTTTTCATAAAATATTTTCCATTGCTTATGAAATTATGATTGAATGCATTTATAATTTAGAGGAAAAAATCTGTACAGAAAATATGCACAAAGAGGTTTAAATTCATGAAAGAATTTAATAAGTAAGTGCAAGTTACACTATACAATTTTCATTTGTCATGAGAGGCATTTTTCAAGCTTTTCTGTTTACAGAAACCTAAATATCTTTTTGAAAAACGCTTTTCATCATAAGGCTTATCATTTTTTATATCAAAGATCTGATGGTTTTCAACAATAGTTCACAACAACTTTATCTTCCTTCCAGGGTGACTTAACTTTTATCGCTAATTATTCTTCTAGTTCTTTTGTAAGGGAATAGTGCTGAGCATATTGACATTTCTCTTGTCCTATCTCCTCAGTTTTAGTTTCCCTGACTTCTTCTTCTACTTCTGCTGTATTCAATGAATCAGCCACAGTGTTGATGCTCAGCAGGAGAGAGGCTGACTGTGACATGGGGCAGAGGAGTGCTGATGCTGTAAACACCAGGAAGCCCTGTGGGCTACTGTTGTCGCAGGGCTCTCTATTGCCCTGATCAATGAGTCCATCTCCACAATAGGAGGATTTGTATGCAAAGACTGCTTCACTTGATTTGGATGTTTTTAAGCGGAATTTTGTGTTCACAGATTATGTCAGCTAAAAAAGAAAGGGTCTGAAGTTCAGCCTCTCGCTGCAGTTGTAATCCTTTGTTTCTCTGTTAAAAATGCTGTCCAGGATGTCAGCTATGACAAAAGTATCTGTCTGCAAGGTACTACTTGGAAACCATCGACTGAGATTTGAGACAGAGACCTTCAAGATGACAGGTTCTCTACCAGAATGCCAACAGACCCCTGTGCATTCAATTTTGTGTGACTTATGTCACAGGGTATCACAGATTAGCATCAATGTGGACAGATGTGGCTATCAAAAACAGTTGATCATAATGTCCCTTAATGTCCCTGAGGGAAAAAGAAAAAGGGCTTTGAAAATATAATAAAAATCCTATTCCATACATCTGGGAGAACAGCACACTACTCGCAGTTGGGTGCATGGTCCTTGAACCAGTGGTTAGGAAAATAATGAAATCTGTCCTTTTGACTAATATTGCATATGGAACAATATATTGGAGACAAAAGCACAGCAGCTTTCTTTGTTACTTAACATTTTTGTGTGTATTTATTTCTGGCATATGGTACTAATCTGACAGTTTTTAGAAGATGAAACCTCATTCGCAGGATCTACCTGGTATCACCCCATGCCTTTGAGAAACCACGTGTCCTCTAATCCTCACCTTCTCAAATATGCAGACATTTCAGCAGTAGAGTGTTATTGGAAAGAAGCGTGACATAGCAGAAAATAAGCAATTTTTGTATCTTTATGTTGTTCATCCAGTGATTTATGAAGCACTAGTCTTGATCTATCCCAGTTCACTATGGAGAGGAATTAGCCTCTCACTCTCCAGCCTCACTTTCAGACTTCAGACTCACTCCTAAGCATAGCATACTAACCAAGGCGGGGAGTTGTGCTGCGAGGAGGCTGGACACAGTGTGTGTGCTGTGCCAGCCTTCAGTCCTGATAACCCGAGCAGGTCTGTTGGCTCAACATGTCTCTGTGTTTTCCAGTTTCAGCAGAACTTGACAGTCACTTCATCCCTGCAATCCCCTGATCCTCTAGCATTTTGTGATAAGCCTTAAGTCCTGCATAGTACATGAGCTCATTGACAAAATGAGTGAAGAACGAGGAGGATTATTCATTGTTCCCATTACATGTAAATCCTTTCAACAATAGCTTAGCAGAAAAGCAGTGTTACTTCACAGGGAAGTTTACTTTGGACAGATGTGCTTAAAAAGGCTAAACTTTAGTCTTTAACTATGCTGAATAATCCTGTTTCCTTTTTTTCTCATCTCCTTACTGCTCATTCTTAAGGACCATGTTTATCCTAAGAAAACCAGCAGTATTATGCTGGTTTTGCACTGTGGTGACTAAAACTATCCAGACTGCCAAGGCTTTGAATCAGGAGAGGCAACTGACAGACTTGGAAAAATATGGGGATTATGTGACACTGACACAAGCACCAGCAACTCTACAACCATGGTGTAATGGGCTGCTCCCACAAGGAATGTCCCCAGGAGAAAATCAACCCTTGCAGTTCTGCTCTGTGAGTATGACAAGTACTCTGACCATTCAATTTGAAGTCATACTCTGGAAGCACTTTTAA
This sequence comes from Platysteira castanea, assembly GCA_013397175.1. Taxonomy (NCBI): domain Eukaryota; kingdom Metazoa; phylum Chordata; class Aves; order Passeriformes; genus Platysteira; species Platysteira castanea. The sequence continues at coordinate 21,497 of VYXC01000925.1, read as the reverse complement.
ATCCACCTCCTACTGGTCTTCAAAGCCCCCAAAATAAAACTGGTAGGAACAGTATAGCTTTTCTGAAGAAAAGATGATTTCTATCTGAAGTTGGAAAATCATGCACACATTAGCTAGAAAATGAGGGCAGGATTTTAAGATAGGCATCATATGAATCTTTGAAATTCCCTTCACTGTAGTTAAGAAAGAGTAACTACTGTATGCTACATATGGACTTGCTTTGGTTACAGTTTTCTTCTCATTCTTCCTGACTATTTATAAAAAAAGCTGAGTTCTTTTTATTAGCCTTTCCCCTTGACATGAGATGGACCGAGTGATCAAAGAGGTTGTTTCCATTAACGACTTCTGATTCCATAACTGACAATTTTTTTGCATAGGAAACTAAGGAGAACATCAAAAGATACCTCCACAGAAAACCGTAATATAGTTGTACATCATAATAGCCATGTATAAAATGTAACAATGGAATATTTTCAGAATAAATTTCTACTAGTGTATTTCCAAAGGACAGCTTGCTGGTTGAAAGCAGACCCAAATACTAACTGAGATGTAGTACTCTGCTTTCACTGGCAGGTGGGAGAGGAGGTTAATGGTAGTTGGTGCACTGAACTTGATTTCCTGACTCAGATAAAGACTTCCTCTCTTGCCATATTACATAACCTCTCATCCTTATTTCCTACATCCTTTTAAAATATGGGCCAAAGGAATGCATAATAAAAGCAGTAATTTCCTCCCTATTCAACAAGATTGACAGCTTTTGCAAAACTCCGTAATTATCAATATTTTGCTGAACCATGCTTGCTACCAGAGTTAGAACATACTCCACCATCACCATATATTTCAAAATCTATTTCAAAATGTTGTGAGAATCTATGGTGAAAGAAACGGAAGTTGTAGTAGCTCTTACCTAAAGAAGGCTTTGCAAGATATTTCCTGCAAGAAGCTAGAAGTAGATCCAAGCTTGAAGCTTTTTCCACATTTGAAATATAGGGTGGAACAATCACAAATTATTCCCTCAGTTTATGAGTTTCACAATTTTCCCATTATTTGGGGCTTATTAAGGTGAACAAATACAACTTTCTAGTCCGTTTGCATACAGAAATGTGTAAAAGACACACACTCACACACTAGCAGTGAAACATGAAGCCATGTAAAACTCATTGTATCACAGGTTTGAAACTGAAGCCCATAATTATATTCATGAAAACAACTGCTTTCCTTGTTTCTTTGTGTGACCTTTTTCAAGTAGGATGATTTTCCAACATACATCAAATGTCACAGTGTTTTGAAAGGCTGAAAACAATCGTCATTCACAAAAGTACTTAAGTGCACATCTCTAATGGGACTGCGCACCTGCTTCAGGCTGTACATGTGCATAAATACTGAACTGAATCCAGGCCCTCAGGAGGAAACGAAATCCCAGCTGCTCAGGCCCTAATTTTCTTCCTTTATTTTGAAAGTTGAGCAATTGAGAATTGATAAAGTAGCATTTAAAGAGAAAAGGCCTGCATATGATTTATAAGGTATTCTAGAAGATACATTAGAAAGCATTATGGGATGCAATAAATCAGTGCCTGGATTACTCACTATACTAAATGCTTTTCCCTTTTCTACTTTCAGCAAGTAAGAGGACAGATCAGGTGTAAGTATGGCACATTTTTCTAACTGATGGCATCATTTTCTAGGCACCTTTCCTTGATTTATATTCCTGTGTTTATCCAATTGCCTTTATAACATCATCCAAAGCAGGAACATTAGGTACTTGTTATTTAACCTCCATGATACCTTCAGAAACTGGCAGAACAAAGTGGACTCATATTCTTACTGTTGCTTTAGATGACAGCTTGGCAAAATTGAAGGACTGCAACATTCAATTTATCCACTGTTGTTACCATAAAAATATGAATAGTACATTTTTTGCCTTAGAAGAAAAATTTTCCTTACTAGCAAGAAAGGTCAACTGAAAAAGTGGTCCTGTTCCCAGGAAAATAAACAGGAATTTTGATGCTGATATGCAATGCCAAGAACTCTAGCTCCTAGTTCATGAATTTCCTGGTATTGGAGCTGTGCAAGAGTCTGAGAACTGTTGGAATGTGTAGCTCATCATTTATTTAGGAAACTATGGAAATTTATACTGGAGAAAGAAAATTCTATTCCCTAGCTGAGGCATTTCTGGTTATCTCACAGCCAGCTCAGAGATAGTGATTTCACTGGAGTTTGTCCCTCGTGACTTCAGTTTGCAATAAAAGCAAATAACGAACTGACAAAAAGCTCACTGTGAGCACTAAAGAACTGGGGTTTCCACAGGATCAGCCAAATGCTCTTGCTTGTTTCACAAAATAATTTTTCCTTCCCTATCAGTGTAATATATTTGATGTCAACATTGCATAACACATAGCATTATAGAAATACCTTACAAAACTTGATTCATACCCCCAACCTGTCCAGTTTCAATTTGTGTCTTTGTTTTAGAGATGACCCAAGTTACAGCTTGGGGGTGGGTCCTAGGTAGGATGCATGCACCCTTGAAAATGTGTCTCTTTTACTTGGTGTGTTGGCCTGTCCAGGGACACAAGCCGAATTTTGATCTCACCATAGTTTAAAAAGGCCACAGTAAATGTCAATGCAGATGAAAGCTATCAAATTCTATTAGACTCTTAATGCCTTCTCACAACTCCCACATGTAACTGACAGGACAGAAGAATTTTTGAACTGTACTAGCACAAAGAAATTTCTAATGTAGAACGTACTATTGCAACAATAAAGATGATGAGCTGTGTCAGAAGGTCTTACAGCTGTAAGTGAACTAGTGACACTACTCCATATCTTTTAGTTCAACTGCTGTCTCAGTGTGGTGCAGCCACTCAGATGAGTTACCTGAACATAAGCAGAAAAGACAGAGCCTTAGAGACATATCTTGATAAGGTGGAATATGTTGAACCTTGCTGTCACATTTTGCAGCAGTGGTGACTCTGCAGCAACAGAACATAGGAAACACAGACCTGTTGAACCTAGGCTGTACCTGACAGAGCCCCAAAGCAGGAGTGCTAGGAAACTGTTATCTCTCACTCCCAATACCCTTGTATACACGCCTCCCTGAGCCTAAGCCAAACACCACAGAAGTCAAAGAGAGTTCCTTTGATGCAAGGGAAGTGTGCATCAAAGGTCCAAAACACATTTCTGGGAATCCAAAGTGGTTGATATTTCTTAGTTTTGAATCTATTATTCTGTTCCACTATATTCACAACTGGAATAAAAGTTACATGATCTTTAAAAAATTTAAAAATGCAGGATATTTTTTTGCTTTTGGTACTTTGGGTATATCTAGACTTTTTCTTCTGACTATGAGGATTAAACCCACCACTATTTGTAAGACCCTCAATAAAACTGACAACACTTGAATAGAGAATCTCCAATGAGAGTTGTTACTCAAAGAAAGTAACAGAGATTTGGTGTACAGGTGGCCAGTATTTTGAACTGACCTATGGGAAATTCAGTTCTCTATTATTACTAAATACAGTGGAGGCAATCTTCTGGCTCTGAGACTTAAGTAGAGCCATTTCTAGGGACTCCCATAAAGTGTCTTTTAAACATTTTCCCAGAATCAAATTTGCAACAGCAGTTAAATGTAATTTACTCAAGAACATGAATAAAACTTCAATTTGGAAAAGGTAATATACTACACTGTGTACCATTGGTGAGGAGGCTCACTAGGGCATGACATATGGGAAAGGAATAGTAAGATCATACACAAAGGATAAGGTGTCATTCTCAATGAATGAACAGTTCTAGCAAATAGAAACTACTTGCTGAGATGAGATTGCTGCCCATCACTGCAGAAGAACTTTCAGGAATATACCTTGGTTTAGGTTTTTTTTCCATCCCTCCATGTCCTGGTAATTGCAGCCTGACAAATTTCTAATCTCAGTCCCAAAGGGATATCAAATAATTTAAGGGATTTATGCAAGTTAAGCCTGGCACAACAGTAACTAGCCTTTGCTGGCATGGGGAAAAAAAAATAGACTTGTCCCTTCAAAGCTCTTGCTTCCTCAAGAGAAGATTTAGGGTTATGGATAAAACCTCCTGCCAGATCTTTCCAATCATTCACAAAATTCTAAAAAAGAAGTAATTTAGCAGTCTTCTCTGAAAGATATGAGCATTACCAGATAAATCCGTAGCACACTTCTAGAAACAGGCCAGTTCTTAGGTTCTGACAGACTTCATTTCTCTGCTTCACTAGTCTGAGGATGAAATAAGAAAGGTTCATTCCCTGTGTGCCTGGGCTTGTCCAAACTCTAGAAGCAGCTGAGCATAACAGTAGCAGCAGCATATGATAGTATACATTTTTGTGATAGACTGCCTTTGTCATATTCTACATAATGCAGAAGCAGAAAGGCACCCTGTCTGGTTTATCTGCATCTATGCTGGTAGAGATCGTGCAGCCAGGGGATGTAATTTTGCTATGTTCTTAGTCTTTTAGTGAGGGCAGCAATATCTTGTAATATATTTAACTTCAGGGAGCATTTTTTAATTTCCTGTTTCAGTATTTGGCTCTTTTCTGGGGTCAGAATGAAAGATATCACTACCTCATTATTGTATTTCTTTGCCGAAAGAGAATCGTTCCCCTAGCAAGGATTACAAATACCCCTCTAAAATTTAGTCCAGTGTTGTGCACATGTTTTGTAAAGCATAGGCTACTGAAAATTTCAGGTTACTGTGGTACCACAAAAAATCATATCGCATGAACACTCAATAAATTATTGCATCTCTTACAGTATTTCTGTGATGATGACAAGCTATTTGTCTTACAATAACCTTCAAGCCATGCTCTTCTTGCAGCACTCTGTTATCAGAAGCCCAGAGTTGGGATTGATGTAATTTGACGTGGTTCTGATGAGATTCTGGGAATCTAATGTGACAAATAGACATGAACAACACAACCCTTCCAGCTAACTAGGTTTGAAAAGAACTAGCTAGAGAAAAGAAGTACCTTGAAAAATAAATGATACATTAAAAAAATAAGTATCCTAGCTCAAAAACATCTCTATTAAGTAATGCAGAAAAAATGTCAAAATTCAAAAATACTAATGAGATTATATGAATCATCTTGGCTATATCTTAAATACCTGTTAATGCATATCAATATGAGAATTACACCAAGTTAAAATAACACGCTAACATACTAGTTATGTATGTATATAAACTCAGAATCTTACCTCTGTTTTGGATAATAGTACCAAACTTTGAAACTTTTATTTTCTTTATAATAAATAAATATGATATAAACTCTTTAGTATAATAAATATCTACCCTTTGATGGAATTACTATTGCCTACTTTGAGAATATTCTCTAAAAAGATCTCTTGAGGGAAAGGGACTTAAACTACAACTTTGCACATATACACAGTAACATTACCCTTATTTAAATTGTCACTTCTAAACCTAGTGGCAGAGTGAATTTCTATGCCCTTAATCTCCAGCAAAATAAATATTATCGTATTAAGTGTGTCCTAGAGACTCTGTTTTCACTGAAGCAAAAATATTCTTACTGCTTATGATGACATAGATAACCTTAAAAATAAGAACTGGGTATAAATGATCATAACATTTTCATGCAGAAAGAAGCCATTCATCTCAAGAAGTGGTTAACTCTGCAGATATATTGGTGGCACTTTAGATGTCTGTATTTTTAACTAAATATAGAAGGATTCAAATATAGTGCATTATTTTCTATCCACTGATATTTGTGTGCTTTCCGAATAAATTTTGGTATACCCACATATGATGAACGATTCTATTGTTCCCAAACTCACTCTCTTAATATCTTTTGTATTGGTGTTATGCATTGCTAAAGAAAATATGTAATACTTTGAAAATAGGAGGCACTGGAATAAGAAATAGAGTGAAATAAATTATAGCAAAGAACAGAGTTCTGCTTCTGTTATCTCTGCCTGTTTGAAGTCCTAAACACTATGTGCATATATATATATATATATGCACACCTATGTCTATATACACATAAAAATATGTAAAAACAGACATATTTATAGACAGTTGCAAGCAAGGCTGTGTTATGATCCAAATATAGGAGATAATTCTGCCCAAATTAAAGTGCAAACAAGACCATAGGCCAAAGTCAGTAGTCAGTAGTATGGATTTTATTTAAATAAAATAAAGGTAGAGAGGTAGAGGCAGAGAGATGGAAAGAAACAGGAAGAGATAGAGGGGATGGGAAAGAGAATAAGAAAGAAGGAGAGTAAGCAAAAGATATCACTACCATATGGATTCCTGTAGCATCCTGCTGGTTCTTCTTCATCCTGCTGGTTCTTCTTCATCCTGCTCTTCTTCGTGGTGGAGGTCCCAAATCATTCTGCCCAAATTAAAGTGCAAACAAGACCATAGGCCAAAGTCAGTAGTCAGTAGTATGGATTTTATTTAAATAAAATAAAGGTAGAGAGGTAGAGGCAGAGAGATGGAAAGAAACAGGAAGAGATAGAGGGGATGGGAAAGAGAATAAGAAAGAAGGAGAGTAAGCAAAAGATATCACTACCATATGGATTCCTGTAGCATCCTGCTGGTTCTTCTTCATCCTGCTCTTCTTCGTGGTGGAGGTCCCAAATCATTCTTCTCGAGGTACCACTTTTATACAGTTCAAGTCCTGGGTATCCACGGGGTATAGATGCTGCTCCCATAATTTGAGATGGCATGTGCATAAACACTTGCTTCCTTTCCGCTTCCCACTGCCTGCCATGGTGGGAATTTTTGCCCAGATGCTAATCAAACCTTTACCTCCATTAGGTCAAGAATTAGCTCCTTCCTGCTGTGGCATCTGTGCTTATCTCAAGTACTATTGTGGTGACTTATCTTATGGGAACAGTGTTTTGAGACATGTAACTGCATTCTTTAAGTCTTCACAGGTTATAACACTAGAACGAAAAGAAAGCCAAAGAAACTGCCACAGAAAGTCCATTTCACTGCAGTATAGTGTGCCTAGAACAGAGTTTAGGCCTCAATTTAATTCAGTCGAAAGGATAAGGAAATATTTAGCTCAATAAACTTTCTGAAGAGCTCTTTAGCTTCTTCTTCACAGGTCACTCCACATGTAAGAGGATGTATTGGGTCTGGCTGAGATGGAGTTCATCTCCCCACAGCAGCCTCACAGTGCTGTGCTTGGCACTGGTATCTACAAAGGTGTTGATGACACACCGGTGTTTTGGGTACTGCTGAGCAGGGCTGGCACAGCACTGGCGATGTCTCCAACATTCTGCCCCTCCATCAGTAGGCTGGGGGTGGGCAGGATCTTGGGAGGGGACATCACTAGGCCAGCTGACCCAAACTGGCCAAAGGGACATTCCATACCATGTGACATCTGCTCAGGTATAAAAGCTAAAGAAAGGAGGAAGGAGCGGAGGGCATTCATTATTTACAATGTTTGCCTTCTAGAGCAACTGCTAAGTGTGCTGAAGCCCTGCTTCTGGGGAAGTGGCCGGATGTCGCTTGCTGATGGGAAGTGGAAAATAAAATTACTGGCTTTTTCTCTTTGCTTGTGCACACACGGACCTTCACTTTTGTGTTAGTAAACCCCCTTTACTCAACCTACAAGTCATTTTCCACCTTACTTTCTCTCCCCTGCCTAGATAAGAAGGGGGGTGATAGAGCGGCTTTGTGGGAACCTGGCATCAAGCCAGGGGCAACCCACCACAGTGGGATATGACTATCTTATTTTAAACAAATGAAGTTTAGCTTTTTTTGGCTTCACAGAACCACTCAGCCTCTGAACAGCCAAGGAAATGAGCAAAACATTTATTTATTGCACATGTAATTAATTTTCTCATTTGGAATATAACTGATTTTTTCAGGATTAAAATTGCATTGATAGGATAGACAAAAAACATAGTGGCATGACTAGAAAAAGGAAATGAAAAATAGTATTTATCCCCCTCAGTAATCAGTCATTCATTTGACGGGATGAGGTACAAGAAGAACAATAGTGGAGGAAAATGAAACAAAGGACTGCGAAAGACAGAAAGTCCAAGTGAATATTATTACAAGTGGCACTTCCACCTCTCTATAAGCTATAAAACACTTACCACAGGATTATAGATTTAAGGTTTTATTCCTTTGTATGTCACTTTGACAACTGACCACTTTTTGTTAGATTTTGGGATTTTATTCTCAAACCATTCTTCTTCATCAAAGACACCAAAAAGAACCAATGGCACACATTCAATACTTACAGACTGATGAAGACTCAGAAAATTTCATATTTGAAAGAGTGCACAATCATGCTTTCGATTGTCCTTTGCTACTTTAGTTAGTAACAACCACTGGCAAAAAGAAGAAAGGGTGTAGCTAATATTAAACTGTAATTCAAATACTGAATATTTTTGGAGGACTCAGAGTGAAGCAATTTCAAAATGTAAAAGTCACAATAGTTTTTATACCAATAAATAACTGTCTCATATCAAGTTAAAGAAAGACAATAAGTAGAATTAGTGGGATTTTTGTTTGTTTGTTTTTGTGGGTTTTTTGAGTGGCAGCAAATTCTAGTTTTAAGATAGACTTTTTCCCCCCACCACTTTTGTTTAAATGCTTTTGCCACAGTACTTGATAGAGATAGTTACGCTTACAAAGATAAAATGAAAGTGGTCACCAGAATGTGTTGACAGGCAGAGAGGCCTAACAGGAATACTCTGCTGTAGCAGTAAAATTGTAATATTTGCAGTTGGTAAGCAATTATCTTATTCGATACATTTTAAATAAGTCTGAAATGAGTTATCTTCTCTCAAGACCACCTTGCACACAGTCAACTTCCAAAACTTCCCAGAGTGTAGCACCTACAGCAAAAACATTTACTCAGAAATGAGAGAAAATGTATGTAACCTTTAGAAGAAGCATGTTAAAAATATTATAACTTTATAACATGCATTATTCAATAAAAAAAATTTCCATCTCTCCAAATGGCAAAAATCTCCTGTCCACTCTGCAGCTGAAACACATTTAAATTACATGGTTAGTAAAATTGTTAAAATATCTGGTTTTCTTATCAAAATTATGTACTGCTGGTCAAAACATTTCCAGAAATTATTTTTAGAATACAGAACATAAGTTCTAAACTTGGGAATACTGCATCCTTGTTGATAGAACAATTTGACAAAAAAAAAAAAAAATTCTGAGGTGATGATCAGATTATTCTACCTTTTTTTTTTTTACCCTGTTTGTGCATAAGTGGATGGAGAGGTAATGCAAGGCTTAAGGATTATGAGAATGAATATAGTCTGCTAGATGCATACAATCCCATAAGCATCCTCCTGTTGCAGTGGTTGAAGCCACTGCTGGAGTGACCAGAGAGCCGTAGGGCCCAAAGACAGCAGAAGTTTGCTGGTGGGCCGGCACTGAGATCTGAGGTTCTCTTCAGAGAGAGGGGAGTTAGGGAAAATTCCCACAGGACCTTGCTCTCATATTTTAATATAGGCTAAGTCTCTTTAGTTAGTTGGCCCACTGCCCCTTTGGCTGCCTATAAGCTCATGTTCCAGAAAGTTCTCCTTTGTTCGATACCCCATTGGTTGCTGGCTCCCTTGTTCCGTCCCGCTCCTTCCCCACTGGCTGTCGTTCATGTACCTCGCATTCTCCCCTCCCCCTGGCCCTCAGATGATTGGGCCTGATGCTCTGCCCTCCCCTTGTACTGCTCCCGTATAAAACCCTGTGCCCTCCTTTGCTCTTGGCCCTTTGTCCCTGGATTCCTCCGAGATTAAACTTCATGGAACTCCATACAGAGGGCCCCTCCCTCCTCTTTATCTCTGGCGATGCCTAAGGAGCTATCCGACTTTGTGTGAGTGCATAGCTGCGTGCTGCCATCCGCGCAGAGGTCTGGGTGTGCCTTTGTGTGCCTGTGTGGCACCCCCGAGCGAGCCCCTTGTAGGGATGCTTTCGGGAAGGACGCAGCACTCTTTCCAACACCTCTCACCATGTCGTCCTCCCTTTTTTTATTTTAATGATTCATACATTTCAATGCATGAACATGGAAGCAAATATTTCAAGGAAGAATGCTTAATTATAAGGTATTATGTGCTTACAGAAACTTATTAGACTGCTTGACTTCATTATTACATTAGGTCTGCCCTGGCACACTTTCAGTCCACTCTCTGACAGGGTGTTTCATGTTTATGATGCTGTGTTTATGCAACTGCCAACATGAGCCTAGGTTTAATAACTTAGTCAACTCCACCTTCCTGGAAAATTTTGCCTTGGGATGCAAAGTGCTAGAATTTAGGTTTTGATTCCTGTGTGGGAACAGTAGAGTATTCCTTGTTCAGGTTGTCTGTTGCTAGTTCTCTAGGATAAAGTGATAGGTTAGTACTGCAGATGTGAAGGTTTTTAAATACAGGGCCATTTCTAAAGCTGCTGGTCAAATATAGTTTACCTCATAAATAACATATTGATATCAGTAAGAATGATTTTGGAGTCAGTAAAAAATCACATATGCAAAAAAACCAATCCAAATCTGGCTCTTCAAAGCAGTGTTCCATCACAAATTAACCTGTCTTAAATATGAAAATTATTTAAGTGTTCAGTTCACAGGATAATACTACAAAAACACTGAAATTAGGAAATCTGAAAGGGAAAGGGAAATGCAAATCACATTAAAGTACATAAATATTCACCAGCAAAAAATCATGGAATGTATTTGATTGTCTAGAGTTGAAGAGCAAAGCAAAACTCAGAAGAAGGGACTTCAGGGTAGCTGTTGGAGCAAAGAAACAGATTGTAGCCCAAACTGATCAATAATGGTGTTAGTAAGATTGCCTCTTAAACTTTTCTAATGTTTCTCATAAGTCTGTATTGCCATCTATTAAACTTTTGTCAGGATTAGAGCCATAAGCACAAAGATGTCTCTAGATAGACATCTCCTTTTGAATAGTTTTGTGAGATATATAGAATTTTTATATAAATTGTATGTCCTAATAGCATTATTATATAAGTACAACTTCAATGGAAATTATTCAAGCAGTCAAAATAGTTATACAACCTCAAGAAGAAAGAGAAACCAACCAACCAACCCACAATGTTTTTGTTTATGCCTATATATTTCATTTTAAAATCACTTTGAAAAGAAAGAATTTAGTTACACCTGTTGAGGAAGTCTTATCAGTTGAGCAAGCTAATCAAAGATGAATTCTGGATTAAGAAAGCCCTATCACTTGCCTGCTGAAGACCAGGACTTTTCTTTTTTTGCAGATCACAAATCTGGCAGTAGGCATATCAGGTACCCTTTTCAATTTGTATTTTCCCTGCTGTCTTGGAGGACAATGTAGAAGGGCCTGAAATGGAATGCAAAAGCAACATTTATTAGAATATTCAACATTGAAAAGACATGCCTAGACGTGGAGAACAAGGAGAATGGCTGGCTAAATAAGCTGGAGTAGGAGCCCAGTGGAAGAACCCTCAGAATGAGGTGAAGGCTGAGTCTATCAGTCAATTAAAGACAGCTTCTTATTGTATATGTATAAGGAGACAAATTTATGTTGCTCTAACAATCTTAATTATGTCACTGCCAAACTTGAAGAATTTTCCTCTGCTTGAGTTTTTAGTCTTATTGTTAAATGAAGAGTCTGAGTAAACTAAGCTGGTATATTTGCACGACTGCAATTCTCTGCTGTCTGCACAGACAAAAACCTTTTGTTTAGGGCTGAAAATGCCAAGTTAGCTGCTGACAACTGAACTTTCAGGGGGCTGTGGAAATTGTCACTGATGCCAAGAAAACCCAGAGCAACAGCAAGCTGCTGAACTTTCTGACAAGAACTGCAATGAAATGACTGCACATCTATGAGTTTATAACAATGAAATGAGCCACAACAAGAAACATTATCAGCAAAGAAAGCTACCTTTTAGTTATGAATATCTAAAGTGACACTTTGAAAACACATCCTGTGTTTTTAGTATGGAAATTTTATTGATAACAGATTTCTTTCTGCTGACACCTTAATTTTCTTTAAAAGCTGGCAGTTCTTTGGCAGTTCTTATTTTTTATGCCATGGTGTTTCAGATAAACAAAGAATTCAGCTGAAGGCATTTTTTAAAAATTTGACAGGTCTTCCAGATTTCATTTCTTTGACAATTTTTAAACTAGTAACCCAATAATAAGAGGGACTATGAAACAAGGCAGTTCTGACAAAGTACACATGATATTTGAACCTTCTGTAAAAGACATTTTGAAATATTATATTGCTGTTGCACTTCATTTTGAAGCATTTTATTAGAATATCTACAAATGAAGTTTCTCCTTTTTTATCATTTGCTTGCTCATGAACTCCATACTGCAGAAAGAGATGTGAATATAATTTATATTGAAACAAAAATTATGATTTTTTCTTAATTTGAAATTGAAATAAATACAGTGTAAATTTTCATTTGACCATTTTTATCTTTGTCTTTCTCTTAAAAAAGCATTGTACCTGTAATAAGAGTCATGAAATGACCTTGAGCTTTTTCTTTTAAATGTATGCTTCTGTACCTGAGTTCTCATTTCCTATGAAGAGGCACATGAAAGACTCTCAGTTAACAGGCTCCTCTTCTTGGGGTAATTACTAGCCCCTTTTCAGCCATTCCACCTTATGAATTGTGTGTCAATTGCTTTGATTGAAGTATGTGTTCCCAAATTATGAACTAGGATTTTATCTATCCTCAAAGCACGGAAAGCATTCCAATTAATCTTGGTATATAGATCTTGGTTAAGATGATCTTCAGTCTTTCTTGAAACCTTCGGATGTTGTATAGGGGCAGGTAAAGAATAAACCCATTAACAGATGAAGCATGTGAGGTAAAAATCGAGGAAAGGTTACAGGAAAATGGATGAAACTGCTTTCTGAATGAGAAAACTTTGGCAAAATGACTATGGAAATTAATAACCCAGATCTTGCAAGGAAGCTCAAGCTAGTGCAGTGCTGCTAAAGCATTAGGAGACAGTCAGTTCTATTCTTCCTAAAACGACAAATTTTCATTGAATCATATTGTTTGGAAAAGACCCTTAAGATCATTGAGTCCAACTGCTAAACCAGCACTGCCAAGTTCCCCAGTAAACCATGTCCCCAAGGGCCACATACACACATCTTCTACATGTGACTTCACCACTTCCTTGGACAGCCCGATCCAAAGCTTAGCCACCCTTCCAATGAAGTTCTTTGTCATGTACAAACTGAACCTTCCCTGGCACAGCCTGAGGCCATTTCGTCTTGTCCTGTCACTGACTGCCTGGGAAAAGAGACCCACCCCCACCTTGTTACAACCTTTCAGGCAGTTATAGAGCAGGATAAGATCTCCCCTGAGCCTCCTTTTCTTCAGGCTAAGGAGTCGCAAATCAGGTTCCTTGCCACTCCTCATCACACTTGTGCTCCAGGCGCTTTGCCAGCTCCATTGCCCTTCTCTGGTCTCACTCCCGCACTTCAGTGTCTTTCTTGTAGTGAGGGCCCCAGAACTGAACACAGGATTTGAGGTGTGGCCTCACCAGTGCTGAGTACAGGAGGACAATCATTGCCCTGGTCCTGCTGGCCACAGTATTGCTAATACAGACTGGGATATCATTCAACTTCTTGGCCACCTGAGCACTGCTGGCTCATGTTCAGTCGCTGTCCGCCAGCACCCCCAGAGCCTTTTCCACTGGGCCTCTTTCCAGCCACTCTGCCCCCAGCCTGTAGTGCTGCACCGGGCTGCGGCGACTCAAGGGAAGGACCCGTCACTTCACCTTGTTGTGAAGTGAAGTTATGGAGGTTCACCTTGTTGAATCTCATACAGTTGGCCTTGGGCCATCAACCCAGCCTGTCCAGATCCCTCTGCAGAGTCTTCCTTCAGTGGATCAACACTCCCACACAGTTTGGTGCTGTCTGTGAACTTACAGAGAATGCACTCGGTGCTCCTGTTCACGTGATCAGTAAAGATGTTGAACAGGACTGGGCCCAGCACTGATCCCTGGGGAACTCCACTAATGTCCAGACACCAAGTAGATGCAGCACCATTCATCAGCACTCTCCAGGCCCCGCCATCCAGGCAGTTCTTAAGCCTGGGAAGAGGGCACCTGTCCAAGCCATGAGCAGCCACTTTCTCTGGGAGAATGTCGTGGGAAATGGAGTCCAACCTTTACGAAAGTCCAGGTAGAAAACAACCACAGCCTTTCCCTCACCCACTAGCTGGGCCACCTGGTCATAAAAAGAGGTCAGGTTAGTAAAGTGGGGCCTGCCTTTCCCAAACCAATGCTGGCTGGGCCCAGTGCCTGAGGTTCCTAGAGACATCATTTGATTCTTTAATGTCCTTCCTTTACAACTGAAAACAAGGCATTAGACCTGAAAACATCAACAGGACAACTGCTTTTCATCTAGGGATGCACTTTAGCCTCTTAAATGTCTTTTTATGTCCCATCCAATGATGATAAACAAATCCAGAAACGGTCTGTGCTGTATTTGCTTATATCTCAAAAAATGATAGAAACCCCATGACCCAACAAATCAAAAAATCTTATCATTTTGGTGTTTTCAACATTTGAAGGAAATTTGGAAATCTTTAGCTTTGGACTCCTTTCTCACTGAGATTCTCAGTATGTTTATACTGTGCTCTGAGATAGTCTTATGGCTATTGCTTGTTTCCAAGCTTCTAGACTCATGATCATCTAATCCTCAAAGTTATCCAATTGACTGGAAGGTAAATGCTGTATTCCTTGAACGCCGATTTGTCTTTTCCTGAGAGACATAAGTATCCACAATCCTTTAGGTTACACTGGATATGTTAGTCTTGGACACATAAAAAGATACAACAGAACACCAATATTTTATTAAATGCCATGCTTCATGCTATACCTTTTCCAGAAGAGCAATGTTTATGCTGTGCCAGGACAAATTTTGACGATTTTGACATCTTTTTTTAGAACATTACTGTATTTATGTGAAGTTTTACATGTCTGTTCATTTATGTACACTAGTGTGATCTTTTTCCTTTATTGAGTTTACTTGAACAAAAGGTGAAAGAATTTTAGAGATATGGAAGAAATAAAAAAGCAGGACTCTTACACAAAGGGATCAAATGTATCTGCTTTCCAACAGTATGGTACCAGTGGTATTTAGTCTATCTATTTCAGTAGTTTTTGTTACTTTATTTTTGGAAGTATTACTCTTATCTTGTCATTGTTTGAACAGCTGGAAAAAAACTCCAGGGATTCAAGAACACATCAATTGTACCTGAGAAGCCGTTCTGATGGACCCTAAAATTGATTCCATGTGAGGGATCAGTATATATTCCATAGCCACTTTTTGGATGGCTTTCACAATATTTTACTGCAGAATTCTTATTAAAATGAATAGATGGGAGGCAACAAGAAAGTCTTCTGTGGGAAGACTGTGTTGGTTTCAGCAAACTATCCTTTGCAAAAGAACATTCTTCAGCCACCCTTCTGTCTCTCTGTACTTCACATTTGGATGTTAAAGCTTTCTGAACACCAATATTTATTTCTTCTGTGACCCTTAACTGACAGAACTTACTACCTTTTTGCATTTGTTGTAGCTCATGTGCCAAACCAAGTGTAAAATTATGTACATCACTTACATTTTCAATACTTCTAATGAAATGCAATAATTTCATTTTAGGAGAGACAGCATGACAACAACATAGTTGGTAGCAATCTCTGTTGAATAAGAAGTTTGATTTTATACATTTGCAAGAGCAAATAATAGAAAACACCAAGAAAAAAGTCCAATGTCACCTTAAAGTCAGCAGATGTGAGATATCAGTATTAAAAGGTTTCTTCCTTTATTCCTGAAAAGGACTTGAAGTAATTAAATTATTACAATAACCAATCTCAATAAATCATCCCACACTTCAGAAGATAAAAATTATTCCATTATGTTCCCCGTTCTGAATCCTTATAACTATGAATTTGGAATTTTAATTCCATAACTTCATGATTTTTTCTTGGGTTTAAAACAGGTTGTTTTAAAAAACAATAAGAAACAAAAACATTTGCTAATATATCTCTAATAAATGACTACCAAAGAAACAACAGGAAACTGACTGGAACTGAGTTCAATTTCTTTAAAATTACTCCTGAATATCCACAGCAAACATCTTGCAACACATACCCAGCTCTCAAGAGGATAATAAAGTTTTCCACTGTCACTCCTGTAGCAAGTATTATTTTGTATTGAACTAGCATGAAATGCAATAATTTCTCTTTTTTAATACTTTAAAATGAAGCAGCATTGTTATTAGTTGTTTCTTATGGTCTGGGGTTTTTTTAAAGTAAGCAGAAAACTAAAGCAAATCTCAGATCTGAATGGACTTTCTTTTTGGCAGCTTCTCTTTAACTTCAGAAGTAGCTGGCTACAGACTTCAGATAGCTGCTCCAGCTATCAAATAGAACGAAGAGAGAAACATATAAAAGGGACCAAATATGATACCCATAATGAAAAAATTTATATGAGGAGAAACTCAACACTGAGATTCTTCTTTCTGGAAATAAATGAGCTGGGAAGCAATATTATATGGGTCTTTAAAATCATGGTTGGCCCAGGAATTGCCTCTGATATCGTATATCACTATGACTCATAATATGAGAAGTTGGAAACACACTGGCCATGTTACCAGGTTTAGGACATGTATTTAACAGCAAAGGGACATATTTTCATACACTTTGTACTGTGTAACCCAGTGTCACAGAATGTTTTAGAGGTAAAACAAGAAAAAGGATTCAAAGGCTGGAAAATTAAATCAAATTTAAAGTTATTGATGCTTTTAAATACAGCAATCCAGCAGCATTCTTTGATTCAGAGGTGCCCATATTGATGCATCATAGAAGCTAGAAATATGTTACATTGGGGAAGGCCTGAATATTAAACTCCTCAAACATGTGCTTCTCACTGCTTTTAGAGGAAACCTACTGATAGTGGTAGGCCTGGGGTCTCATCTGTCAGGCAGATGGTTTTACTTCAACATTGAAAGCAGCATGCTCTTTCCCTGGCATAGGAATGTATTTTAGGAGGGTTAAGAATTTTTTCTCAGTAGAACCTAAGAATTTTTAGCTTCCCTTGTGACAGGAGGGAGCCAAAGAACTTGAACAGAAAAGATTTTGCTCTTTATTAGGCAATTTATATTCTTAATCCTTATCTTATCTAAAAACGCAACAGCAGCTGCACGAGAAATTTTGCTTCTTAAGACCCCCAAGTCAATTATTAGTTCCTCAAGAAGCCATTCATATAACCAATTCCCTTTCCAAGAACACAAAAAACAATGCAAATTTATTCTTGTACCTCTTTTCATGTTGTAATCACTTGAGGAAGGACAGTGATGATATACAAGTTTTAGACTGCTTTTCATATCAGTTCAGTGTTTTTCTTTGCCTGATGATAGAATTTCATTATATTACAATAAAGCTTTAGTGCTGGTACAACTTGTTCCTGCTGTAATTTGCTTGTTTCAGTTTTGCTGCTTCTTTTGAGAGTGTCAAAAAGCAATTTTTAAGGCTAGACAGCATAACCAACTACATGGTGAAGGAAAACGCTTCCAGCCAAGAGGAAGGATATGTGTGATTGCTGATCAGCATTCCTGAGAGGTGGGCTACAGAGTGAAAATATAGTGTTGTTGCCTGGTGTAAGACAGTTACCTCAGGAAAATCATGGTGAGGGAAAAATGACATGTTTCAAGCAACCTGGCACATTTATAAAATGTGCCTGATCTCACTATTATTATGAATATCTTCTTGTACACATGTAACAAAAGGAAATTTGTGCAGAAATGTCTCAGCATGGCATGGTTGCAGCTTTTCATGGTTTGGAATTTTTATCAGCTAGTGAGATTGAGGACTATTGGGATTTCAGCAGAATAATAATTCCAAGTCAAATGAGGGGACTCCAAAATAACCTCATAAAGGGTTGTGTAAGCACCTATAACCCATCACTAAGATGCCCTGTGGTACTGGGTGTGTGGTCAGTCAGCTGGCTGTGATCACTGTGACTGCACTGGCAAAACAAGGGCTGGTCAAATCTTCCTTCATCCAAATGCCTCTTACCACTTCCCTGATACTTTTTAAGGTTTATATTTATACCTTAGACCACTGGGTAAGTATTTTTGTCTTAGATTAAATATTCAAAGAAAAACACAAAGAAGAGTTCCACTTCTGTTATCATGAGTTTGTTCAATGGCCTCAGAATTCCACAGTCATTTTCAAATTTGCTGAAAAACTGATTAGCACCTAATTTTGGAAGCACAACCAGCTCTCCACAACACATTGGTTTGTCAGATTTCACAGGGCTGATTTGACTTATTTTAATAGCACACATATTGCAAATTACCTTATTAGAGTACACAACTGGGACAAAAACTGAATTAAGTGGCTCTTTTCAAGTTGTGGCTCCTGTCTTTAATAAACAGCCATAGTCTTTTTGCAAGATACCAGCAAAAAGTCAGTAAAAATGCCAAAAGAAATATCTGAAAGCTTTGGGTAAAAAGCTTAATTCCATGATGGCCAATAAGAAACCAGCCTCCAGATTTTATAGTCCTTAACGTTATTAGAAAGATTATGCTGCTCAAAACAGAACTGAAGTTTTATAAACCAAATATATTAATTTTCATGTTCCTAACTGATAATTATGTCTTTCTTCATAAGCACACTTCCATTAGCTCCTTTGTATCAATTAAAGCTAAACGGAAGTAGCAGAACAGCAAGTTTCCTCAAGAACCTATGGTTCAAGGTGGGTGGCTGGTGAGACTGTAAACCAAAATGGAATGATATCTACCAGCTCATCCCTCACATTAATTATATTAAAATAAGACTTCTCGTGAGCACCATTTATTTTCCAGTTGCCAAAACATAAGTAAATCTCACAATCACAATTACTCACAATTGAGGTAAATTACCACAATACATGAGCACTTGTGGTATGGCTGTATGTATCTTTCTTAGCAAATATGTATCATACAGAGAAATTTATCTTCAGCACTAACTACAGGTTCCTTTTGAGTTCACAGCTTTTTTCACTTGATATACAAGCACAAAGATGGTTCCAGGTAAGGCTTAATTCGGAATACAGTAATGAATATCTTTTGTCCTTTTGTTGTTTCCCCTTGCTGCCTGTAAATGTTTTTCTATGTCAAGGATACTGACAAAGTTATCTGCAGATAACCTAGGCTTATTTATTTTTTTCCTGGAGGAACGGTGTGGGGGAGGATTCTGTTTGAACAAAATCCAGCTTGTGCATATCCACTGCAAATCTCCTGTTGCAATGTTTCGGTTAGAGAAACCTGAAAAAAAAGAGATTCATCAGAGGCAAGGCCACAGAGACCATGCATTGGAAGCCAAGCCACCACAGGGGACTGGACTTCTCTCCCTAAACCGTTTTTATATAGTTTTCATCATTTAAAAACAAACAAAAAAACCCTACACAAGACATTGCCACAGAATTTGACTATAGGTGGAGATTTAAGCAGGAAAAGCTGCCTGGCACCCTGCAATAGCAAAAAGATACTTCAAAATAAGCATTGCTGTTAAACAAAATGCAGAACTCTGCAGCAATATGTTATAGGAAGAAAATATTGAGTGTGCATGGAAGTACAGGAATAGAGGTAAATACATAGTGTGAGAAATTCAGCAAGGATGAACAGAAAGCCAAAAATGGTTATGAACATAGTGCAAAAAAGAAAAACCCAACCCAAACTATAACGATGTAATTAAAAATCCACTGGAGAACAATGGACTTTTTTTCCCCAGGTTCATCTTGTCAACCATATCAATCACAGTATTTATGAAGTGGCTCTAAAATGAGTGATAACTAAGCTTGATCAGAGCTGGTCCTTATCACCAAGTCATTAACATCACCTGAAAGAAAAGCTGCGTTTAACAGTACCTGATTTTATATCTTTGCTGGAAGGAAAGAGGAGAGTATTATCTCAACAGCAAGCAATTTAGGAGAGAAAGAAAACTGTTGAAAGAAGGTGTTATTTAGCACATAAATAGTTAAACCTGTAGTTTGACTAACATCACTCTAATAAAAAAAATCATCTCTCTGCCATCAACTAACATTTTTGGCTTAGTGTGGTGTGATGACTGCTAGAACTGACATACAAACAAAAAAAATAATATTTTGCCCAAAAGCTAAATTTGTGAGGGAAGATTTTAGGTGTCACATAATATTTGCTCAGTGCCTAAACTGTGTAATTTGGATTTTAAAATTGCACAGCTACACTTAAATATCTCCTAAAGTTCTGTTCATTTTTAATGGTGTTTAGTTCATTTTGGTAATGCTTGCCTCTGCAAGAAATATTACTGGGGAAGAACAGCATATTTTTAATAAATAACTGCAACATTAAAATATGCAACTACCTTAAACTGGGTCCGAAAGTATCTACTGTTCAAATAGTCTCGAGTACTAAGAAGACAGGGACATTTCAGTTCTGTATGGAAGAGTAGAATAACCTGCATGGCTACTGTGACCAGTACATGAAAAGAAGGTTCTAAAGTGCTATTACTAGGTTCTCCCTTTGTAGAAGAAAGATCAAGGGCTGTTAGTCCTCAGCCACAGATGCTCCGATTCATCCTGCTTAACTTAAGGCCCTTCAAGAATGCCCTTGTCTGTGGTTTCATTTAAAATCAATGGTGAGAATCCAATATCTCCAGAGTAAAATGTTGTCCAAATAAAGACTTAAATCATCTTTTGAAGGCACCTGTTCCTTTCCATTAACTAAGGTGGCTAAACTTGTGACTCAGATGCCTCAATTAAGTGCTTAAAATTGAGTAAATCTAGGCAGTAAAAGATAAAAAAACCTTTTTCAGTGTGGTTTGTATAGCAAGTGCAAGAAATACTTCCGTTCATATTACTGATGCTCTTGGGAAAACATAGGCTTTATCTTTCCACAAAGATGTTTGCAAGAACATCTGTCAAACCCTCTATAGTGGGTCGACCTTGGCTAGCTGCTGGACACTTACCCAGACTCTCACTTGTTCACCTTCCTCAAACATGGGAGGGGGAGAAAATAACGTGAGTAAAGATAGAGATAGAAAGATTGATTGACCAGTTATTGTCATGAACAAAACAGACTTGACATGGTCTGTTCAGCCTGAAGGAGCCTGAGGAGAGACCTCATTGCAGTCTACAGCTTCTTCATAAGGGGAGGAGGAGGGGCAGGCACTGATTTCTTCTCTGTGGTGACCAGTGACAGGATCCAAGGGAATGGTTTGGAGTTGTGTCAGGGGAGGTTTAGGTTGGATATTAGGAAAAAGTTCTTCCCCCAGCTGATGTTTGGGCACTAGAACTGGCTCCCCAGGGAATGGTCACAGCACCAGCCTGAGAGAGCTCAAGAAGCATTTGGACAACACTCTTGGGCACATGGTGTGACACATGGGGACGGTCCTGTGCAGAGCTGGGATTTGGAATCAATGATCCTTGTGCTTCCCTTCTAACTCAGCCTATTCTGTGATTCTGTGGGGAAAATTAATGTAATTGATTGCCAATTAAAAAATATGT
>VYXC01000924.1:1516606-1666844 GCA_013397175.1 Platysteira castanea | reverse complement strand
CCCGCTGCGCCCCGCCCGCCCGCGGGAGAATGGGCGGGCGGGAAGAGCGGCCGCGCCCAGCGGCCCCGCTCGAGCCGCCCCCGGCAGCCGGACCCGGGAGCCGGACCCGGGAGCTCCCTCGGCGGTGGCCCTGCGCTCCCCCGGTGGCTCCGGGCCAGTCACAGCTCCCGTGTTGCCGCTGTGAGGCTTTGGCTCCCGGGCGAGCGGTTCCACCGCCCGCGCTCACCGAGCACCTCGGCCCGCACATGTTTTTCAGGTAAAACGAAATTAAAGGAGGCAGTTATATGCTTAAATCCTCCCGTTACAATCCAATAATCCAATGTATTTCGGCTCTTGCGTATTTCACATGGACGTTTCCAGTTAAAGGAGGGTAAAACCATTTTTTTTCTGCAGGGCAGTATCTGAATCATTTTTAGTAGCCTTAGAATCTGCACTGCTATTTGGATACATCACCTTCCCTCCTTGCCCCAAAAGTTTTAGCACACAGTGTAAAAAAGAATTATCATTTAATAAAAGTAAAATATGTAATGTGTCCCATATCTGCCTGAGCGTCATTAGTTCTCAAATTGGTACTGAAGCCTCAATCACATAAGGACTTACTTTTCTGCCTTGCCCGTAGTAGGCCAAGGCAATCAATTTGAAATTGTTTGAGGATTAGCAAAGCGAGTTGCAACAGAAGACCTTTGTAATTAACTTAGCAGAGGGTTTTGTTGGAACAGATACATTTTAGCAGCCCAGTCACTCCGGGCTCTGAGAATTAGGCAAGATACAGGGGGAAAAAAAACCCAAATTGCTGCAGGTGCAGCTCTCACATTTAAGGCTTCTCTTCCCTAGAGACCTTCATTTCCCTTCTCGGATAGATACAAGTTGCAAGTTTTCCCTCCTCTGAGCAAGGAGACGGACCAGGTGCCCTACAAAGTCTCCTTTCCAGCCTAAATTATTTTATGATTCTGTGATGAAAGACACATTTTCCAGCAGATTGCATGACTTCTTTCTAGGCTGTTCTATTGAAAAACGCAGGAGACAGAAAAAACAAACCAAAACAAGCCGGCAAAAAACCCCAAGTAAATTCAACCTTATTACTTGCATACTTCATTTTCTAGGAAGCACAGAATAAGCTGAGAGGTAAACCCCTGCTAAATCCCTGGAAGTCAACCTTTTGTCTCCAAAACCTGACCCAAACCCTTCTGCTACCACACTCAAGCTCCACTGCCTTTCCACTGCAGGGAAATGTGCCTTTAAGAGGCTCTGGCAGCAAGCAAGTACCGCAACTGTTCCTCTGCACAGAGCAGATGTTGGGGCTTCAGGGTGACAGTCTGTTCCAGCATAGACCTGGAAAAAGCAGATGTTTGTCAGGCTCCTTGGCTCTGAGTGACTCCTGACCACACCAGCAAAACAAGCAAATAGTAAGTTACACAACCAGGAACCTGAATAATATGTTCAGCAGAGGATTGCTCCTTGCAGCTAGTGAGTTGTTAGGCCCCTCACCTCATCCACCAGCTCTGGAGGCTTTGCTGCTTCTGACAAAGGCTCCCCATATGTCTCTGTGCATCTGCAAAGAACATTTTTAACACTGAATCTAGACTTTGTTGCAGTTACTTTCTTAGGATATGTAAGCCAGAAATCCTAAGGATAGATTTGTTTTCTTCCGGTAAGAGTTTTTGAATTGCTTCAGTTTTACCTTATAAATACCAGCATTAAATTTAGTCATCCTGAGGTTTTTTGGTTTGTTTGTTTAGGTTTTTTTCCTGCAGAATATTTTTTCCGATTTAAAATGGTATGTGCTTGAATGCAGCACAGGTACTTTAACAAAGCATTTCTTTCTTCAAAGGGCCACACTAGTCAAATAATTATTTGCATAAACAAACACCGGTGAATAGTAAACGTTCTGGTTAAATATTGCATTGCTGGTCATGTGCCTGGTTTGAGTGTCTTGCTTCCTACAAGTAAATTCATCAGTTTTCAACAGCATTATGGTGTGTGGGGAGTATCTATTTTCGGTGTAAAAGTTGAGCACAAGAGAAAACCTGATCTGTTTCAGCACCATTTTTTAAGCCTAAAAAGATCCATAATTTTTTCTTCTCTTTAGAATCTCTTGTAGGCATTCTTGTACACATTTCTATGCTTGTCTCTTTGATAATATCATGACTTTACTGCCCGTAGGAGAGTAAAGGAAAGAAATTTGCATGCCCTCCTATTAAAGTTAATAACAAACTCCCACGTGCCTGCATTTCTAAAGGTTATTAACGTAATATCTTTAATATCTGCTCTCTTAAACTTGTGGTGGTCAGAGTCTTGCCTTGTTTCTTCCAACCCTGTGAAGATGCACAACATGGTTTAAGCCTGCCTTTTCTCCTATCTTGTTATGCCAATCCTACATGAAGTAGTAACTGTGCTTTCAGTCCCCATCATTCCTCACTGAGCTGTTTTTCTCCGGGCACCAGGAAATAGTCATCGTACTGTTCACATACTGTACACAGCTCTCTTTCCAAAGGATTGTGTTCCATGATAAACTCTTGTGCAACAGAAAATACAGGAAACATCAAAGAAGAAATTATAGATTTCTGTAATTAAAATGTGTCAAGGTGAGGCCATCCACATCCAAGCTCTACTTTCTCGAGAATTTAAGGAATCTTATTAGGGATTTATCCAGAAGAAACTGAAGCAAGGCTGTGATCCCTTTCTTATAATGTCTTTAGGTGAACATCAAGGGTGTTCACAACAGACAAACACTCTTCAGGGTATTCCAGAAGTTTAAAATATTGGTCTTTCAGTCCTGCAAGGGGAATGTGAGACGGTTCATCACAAAAAAACTTCAGTTAACCTCATTTCTGGCACTCACAAGCAAGCTGTTGTTCAACAGAGACATTTGATACTGTGCAGTCCTTGAGGAAGGAGTGAACTTTACAACTTGTAATGGGAGAAGAGACAGCTTACAAAATAATCTCCTTCAGTCTGACATTCCCACTAGGAAAAATCCAGCACCTACTGGTAAGGGCTGTTCGTGGTCTCCCCTTTTTTAAGTCAAATTACAGTGTCACCAGTACATGGGAGGCATTTGAGGAATATGCCTTTGATGTGGTTCTAATACATCCCTCTATGTACACAGAGTTTCACACTGCAGCTGAACCCGAAACACCAAAGTGGTCTGGATGGCAGATAACTGGCAATGTTGCCAACATCATTCAAGGGACACAGATAATGACTTCGTAAATAGAGCCAATTCCTGGTCCATCTGTTTCCCCACTCCTTTTGACAAGGTTTGTAGCCTAAAGATGAGGAGCAACGCAGGAGCTGCAGCTGTGTCAAGCAAGAAACACAGTAGATCTACCTACTGCTTTCTCTCCCTCAGGCTTTCAAGTAGTCCATCTGTGAGTGCTCTCTTGACATCTGCTTTTACCACACTAGTGAAAAAAACCCCTCACTGAAATCAACCACAACACATCTTGAGTGTAACCTCTCACTTCCTGTTTTGAAGTTAGAAATTTCTGCTTCCTTGTAGGAAAAAACCCAGCAGGACCCATGGCAAATATATTTATCAATGAAAACATAGCTTCTTGAGAATAAGCCCAAAACAAGCTTTACTTGTATAGATGTGTGTCAGCCATTGAATTGCCAGGGTTAAAGAACACTTGCAGGAAACTTGTCTTTACAGAAAGTTAGGCAGCAGTGCAGATGTTACTTTTATCTTCTCTATTTTTTAGAAAGTAAACCAAGGCATTGTATGAGTTTTACTTTGGTCGTTTGGAAGTTTTGCAATTACATTGCAGTAGCTTGTTCATCATTTTACATTTAACAGACTTACAAACACGGCCAACAGTGTAGCAAGGAGGTTGATAAAGGGATCAGCACATGTACCCAGCTAAGCAAGAACTTTTGAGTCTTCTGAACTACAAGGAACAAACTCTGCAATTACCTGATTTCTCATGAGTCCAAGCATTGGCTCATCAGTCTGAAAGAACCAGAGCTGTAGCAAGGTTGATGGGAGAGCGGTTTGTTGGCAGCTGCTACAAATATGCTCAATATACCTTATTTTCCTCCCTGCTGCTGCTCAAAGCACACCAGGCAGGCATGAGGCAGTGCCAGCAGCCCAAAGTCATTCATTATGGCTTTGGCTATATTTTTTCTTTCACTGTCTCCTGGACAGGACTCTGGAATAATCATGAGAGGCTCCCCTAGAGAACTTGCTAGGGGGTTTATATTCAGTGCAATGAAGGCCCAGCTAGGATTTTGGAAGCCTAGAGAGTATCTCCTAGCTGTGCTGGGGACATCCGCAGGATATCATGCATCTAACCATGATACTTCAGTGTGGGCTATTTGAGCTTCGCATTTTCAAGAGCTCTTCCTCCACGGTGTGCTTTTGTCTTTAGTTATTGCAGCCATAGAGATATTGAATGTATATGAACAGAATGTTTCATCACAGAGGCTTTCTTTACTGGTCCAGTATGAATAAATATCCCTCTTGAATCACCTAAAAATCATACAGAAATTCAGAAAAGCAAGTTGAATGTTCAGGAAAACAATGAAATCTATACAGGTCATTACTCCATCTCAACTCTTTGGAGTAACAGAAGCCCATTAGTCTATAAGGAAGATGGCATTGAGAATTTATCTGAATATTGTTTCAGTTTTGGACTACGTCTAAGGGTGTACACTTAGAGTTTGCCTTCTAGGGAAAGTAGAAACTAAACCCCGTGATATCTTCACAACAGAGTTCTTTGGGAATGCCTTATGACAGAGAAATCTGATAGGCATTGTAAAAATACATTTTAGCAGAAGTTTAAAGAGAAATTCTGAAGAGAGTGCTGTAATTAAACACAACACAAACACTCAAAATCCCATCTTTGATTTTTATTTAATTATTATGAAACAGGGCAGATTTAGATTTGATATCAGGAAGAAATTCTTTACTGTGAGGGTGATGAGGCACTGGCACAGGTTGCCCAGAGAAACTGCGGATGCCCCATCCCTGGAAGTGTTCAAGGCCAGGTTGGACAGGGCTCGGAGCAACTTGGTCTAGTGGAAGGTGTCCCTGCCCACAGCAGGGGGGTTGGAACTGGATGATCTTTAAGCTCCCTTCCAACCCCAACCATTCTATGATTCCATCATTATTCCCTTAGCAGTTCTCCTCCCTTTCTGTGTTACCAGTGATCCCGTATTCGCCAGCACACAGCACCAGAAAGCACCCAGCAGACACAGGCTCGGTGGGAAATATACTCTCAGCTCTGTCTGCTCTAAGGTTTTCACCACAACTTCCTGGACACTAATGTGACCAGCAGAGTGACAGTGTGGCCTTGTGAACTCCCTAGAGACCTCCCAAAACAGCAGCACTGACTGCAACACCAGTGTTAGCAGGGTTACCAAATTTTTCTCTGCCAGTCTGTATTCAGTTGGGGAACCAAGAAGGCCTGTTTACAATATGTATCGTTTAGAATATCCTTCATTTTATACTGGTTATGTTTTAATCTTCAGTACCTTTCTTACCAAAATATATAGATAAGAAAATGCTTCAAAGAGGGTGAAGGGAGCTCACAGTTCAATTTTGTAATCTTGTTAGAAGGAAAAAAAGAAGTGACTAGAATTTATGTTGCATTAGAACCTGAATGAGGAAAAAATACAATAATCAGGTGGTCCTATACACTAGCAGAGACAGAGATAATATCAACTAGAAGCTGAAAGTTTAAGCCAGATTCATTAAAATGAGAAACAAGGTCCACAGCCATAGCAAAAATTGTAAATAATTACTGAAACCATCAACCAAAGGAACCAATGCATTCTCCACTCCTTGAAATTTTCTAAACATCATCAAATTATATGTTTTTCTCTTCTATAGATAGATATCTATTTGCTTACAAAGAGATATTCTAATATACAGATATATTTATCAAATGAGTTACATAATAAACCAAGTTGAAAGTCTATGTCTTTCACTATGCAAATGTTCAGACATGCATGAAGTGTCTTCCAACTTACAAATATATTCAGAGAGAAAATTGATGAGGTGACATTTTCATTGCAGTTGATTAGTAAAACCACACTGGCAATTACTGAATTCCTTTCACTGCTGCCATGCCGATGTTTAGAGCTCTTTTTGAAAACTGGAGTTTCTTTGGGACCTCACAGAAAAGCATTGTAGCTCCTTAACAGTGCTTAACAGTGCAGAAAAACCAGCAGCACATCATGTTAGCTTAAGCTATTTAGCATGATTAACCAAGGACACAGATCTGACAGATTTAGATGAAGTAACTGAAGATGATACCAGTACCAGGTGTCTACTCCATGCCTTCTGCTTGATGCCTCAGCAAATATATGGTCTGTGAAACATCCTGGATGAGGTTCAGATTTCGTATTATTTGGCCCTCTCTGTGTTGGCAGAAACATGGGCTGGACCTGAGTGCCAGCAATATCTTAAACCCCTGCATTTGGACTCCCAGATCCTGTGTGTTGGTGGTCTCGGCAATGAGGAAGTGGCAGCGCAGATTTCAGAGCAGGAAGGACGCCAAGAACAAGCACCCCAGGGGTCTGGAATGCATACTGTGTGTGCTGTACACTGCAAAATAACACCCTGGCTAATAAAGCAGAGCAGGCGTCAACAGGATCTACTAATTTTCTAATGTAATATGACTTTAACATATGGTAAAGAGCAATGAAGAGTAACCAAAATTTTTGAGAAAAAATTACGTCCTTATTGCACAAAAAGTACCAAAAATGAGAGACACATTTTGTGTGTGTTTCACAAAAGTCAGATGGAGGCTATATGTGGATATGCAGCCAGGTATTGTCAGTTAATCTCACCAAAAACTCTCATTTGAAGGCAAAAATTTTAGACAACTTCTTCAACAAATCCAAAAACTATTGCCACACACAATTACAGAAGCACAATTATTCTGCATATCATTTAGGCATATAAAATGCCCCAGGTGAATTTGTATTCACTGGGCTGCTCACATTTAGGTTATGAAGAGTCAAAGAAAAAGGAGGCTGAGTTTCCAAAGACACATGCAAGCATCTCCCACTCAGAAAGCCCAATCTCAGGCTGATGTTGGCTGCATAAACACTGTAAAGATTTAAATATTGCTGCCAAGCTGAGACAGGTGAAATCCATAAATGGCTAGAAAGCAAATCCAAATTCTAATTCTACAACCTTGGCGAAGCACAATCCCATAGAAAACCTTGTGCCAAGTCCTGTGGCCATGTCCCTTGTTTCTTAAGAGGTATGGAGAAGCCAGTCTCATCAAGCAATATTCCAGACTTGTTTTTCCATGCAAAAGTTGAGCAAGGGAAACAGAAGTAGGTGAAGATAATGCCGAAGCCAAGCAGCACAGATGGATAACGCTACAGCAAGGACCTTCCAGGAGTAGCCCTGCCAAGAGATGGTCTTGTCTCTCCTTCCAGGCACACCACCACTCCTAGGCAACAGAGAAGCAAGAAAAATCACATAGTTTGTAAAATCATTGGAGCAAAATTCCCTGGCAATTTTGGCTATTATGAACTTAACTGTAACTGTTTGATTTCTTGTACAAGGTAATTCATATCTGGGTAGAGAATCTCACAACAAATGC
Organism: Platysteira castanea; assembly: GCA_013397175.1. Taxonomy (NCBI): domain Eukaryota; kingdom Metazoa; phylum Chordata; class Aves; order Passeriformes; genus Platysteira; species Platysteira castanea. The sequence continues at coordinate 1,659,282 of VYXC01000924.1, read as the reverse complement.
CATTTCACACTCTGCAGCACTCACCCTGCACCAAGAAACCTTTGCTTTTCCTGTGCTTCCCCTCACTTAAAGGAGCTAGCCACTCCACTACTAACTAACCACTACTAGCTTAACCTGATACCGGCTGAAGCTGTCCCTCCTTTTTGCTTCTGAAACTGGCATGAGTGACTGTCCCAGATTTGCAGGGCCCTGTGTTCTTTAGACAAATATGAAAGTACAACATGAATTTTGGTGACGTGCTGGAGAAGCCAATATCTTATCCAAGGCATTTCAGCTGCTTTGCTTTCACTTTGATACACTCAGCTCTTCAGTCTTGCAGTGGAAATGACTGGGACTACACCGATACTTTTTTTACAAAGCCCCAAACTTGGGGGCCTTACTCCCAGTTGACCCAGTTTATTCCTTTACTGGATTTGCTAATGCCTGCTATATGCTGTAAGACCACAGTGAGGCAGGTATGCTCAGCAAGTTCTTGCCAAGCCTTTGGGATTAACAGTTTGTTTAGTATTCCTCCTACACCCTGTCATGCTGGCTTGTGTGAGATTTCAAGCAGAAAACAGTGATTATTCAGGATGCTGCTCCTGTTACTTTTGAATTTGTTTGGCTGCCTTGAGAGGGACTGAACCAAGACTGCACAGGCTTGAGGACTTCCAGTCCTCTCAAGACAATTATTTTAAGCTACTAAATATAGCTTCTGTTCAGAACAAATCACATAGGATACACAACTGAGTTTTCCAAAGGGCACTATTAAAACACCCAAAGCTCAACAGAAGTTCTTGATTTTAATATGAAATCAAACCCCTCAGTGTATTGATAGCTGAAAACTCAGCAAGTTGGGAAATTAAAGGAGTGATTTTGTGCTTACTATACATCACCTGCTTCTCTGAGATTCCCCAATATACAAACAAAAATCATCCCAGGACAGTTACTCCTGACATAAACTCAGGTAGATGGAAAAATCAGATGCACCATCCTACAACACTACTTCAATTTAGATGCAAAAAACAGGCAAAGAGTTGTTAAATAAAAGAAGTAAAAGAGTGAGGCTCTGTATTTTCTTCCATTTGTTTTCTTCCATTTGTGAGAAACATCAAGCTATGATTGATTTGAAGTATACATGAAGAAGATAAAGGGGACCAAAAAAAAAAAATTGTGGCTTTGGAAGTGTTACCAAAGTGCTGGTTCCAACAAGCTGAGTCTCTTCCCTGGTAAAGAAAAATGAGCCGAAATATTTTTTTTCATTAGAATTTGCCAATTCAGTCATGTTGAAATATTTTGTGGAAAGGCTATGACTTTGGCAAAGATTCAGAAGAGCCCACACTTGTCCTAAGCTGTCCCTCAGCACCATTCCCTGGCTGCCTAACAAGGAGTCATCTACTAGCAACACAAGCTGCTCTATTTTCAGCTTCTCAGGAGCCCACAGGCCCACAATTTCCAGGATGTGAGACTTGCTGCTTTCTCCAGTGCCAAGGTTGTAGTCCCTTCCATAGAAAATCTGATGTATTGGAGTTTTGTAGCTAGGTGGAACAAGACCAAAATATTAAAATGCCTTATGACAGTGTAAGAGAAGGCTCCCAGCACAACCTCCTAACTCAGCAGTTGCTCCGTTGGCAACAGGCACAGGAGTGAGCAACAGGCATTGCTTGTGCGGGAATGCGGGCTGTGATTGCTGTGGCACATTGCGAATGCCAAGAGTGGTAGATTGAAGAGAGGGAAACAGCAGTGATGGATGGACAGAGAGGGTCACCCTGAAGAGTGTTTTCTTGAAGCCTAGAAGTGTTTCTCTTCACTTTGTGGTGGCCTTTTGCAAATGGGGAGGGGAGATGATGGTGCTAAAGAGAATTCATAATGTTTTCAGCAAGAAAAAGCATAAAATAGCTAAAGATGGGATGGCTCTTCATCCCTCTTCCCTCTGTCTACCTTTTAACTGGCAATCAGAAGCAAAGTCAAGATTTAGTGGAGCATGATGGTATCTACCCAAGAAGCCCACATGATCCATCTGCTGGGTGCTGCTGTTAGTAGGAATTCCTTTTAGGAATATTCAACACAACAGGTCCAAGTAGCTTGGGAAGAAGAGACACATCTCCTGTGCACCTTTACTGACAAGAGACACAAATATATGCACAGACTGTTTCCATGCCGCTGTCTCAGCAGAGACTGTGTCCATACTAAAACCTGGATGCTGGCAGCTGCAGCAACACAAAACTCGGCCCCAGCTTCAAAACCCATCCAGCAAGTAGGGAATGAATGCCCATGTAGGGAATAAAGCCATGTACATTGTACTGTAATCGCCAGGGTGGCTGCCACCTTGACACGCCCCACATGTGAACTAAAGGCAAGGTTTTATTAGAAGGACAAGTCACAAAAATAGCCTGAGGAAACAGAGCAAGGGCTGCTATTAAGAAAGGAGATTCCCCCATGAAATCCTTGGGTGTTTGTTGCCTTGGAATTCTGTAAGCCTTCTGTTTTTAACCTTGGAGTCAGATTTTCTCACACAGTGTTATGTAAATAGAGCCGATGTTTACTTAAGTATTGGAATGTGTATAAGAATGATGTAGTGTCAATAAAGAGTATCCATTTTGCTTCCTTCTGCTGAACCTAGCAGGTGTAAGAGCCTCGTTATTGTGTCCCCGCGGACACAGGTGTTCTCCTCTCAGTTTCCCAGCTGCCTTCCGATACCCCTTCACTCTCTTTTCTCCCATCCTCTCCCTTTCTCCTCTGCTCCATCTCCCCCAGATCCTGAAGGAGCTGGTGAGCACTGGCCAAAGACAGGCTAGGACTTGTGAGCAGCCCTTGGGGGAAGCTGTCCCGGGTGGGTGCAGGTGATCCACTGCCCGCTGCTGGTGGTCAGCTCCATGGGCTCCACTCTCTGAGCTCCACAAAAGCATGCCCATGCCACAGGTGCAGCTCAGCGCCACTGCCTGTACACCACTGCCTCTCACTGACTGCAGTGGATGGGGCCCCATAGCTATGGGGACCCTTGAGCAGAGAAGATCCTGTTCCTAGCGCTGTTCCCTCTATGCTCACCTATGCCTTCACCTGCCAAGGGCTGTGCTTGGGCTGTGGGACCCCAGGTCTCTGCTGGGGAGAACAAAACAAGCCATGGCTGTGCTTTCCTCCACTACTTAGGCAAGGACGGCAGCAAAGTTGGGGGCTGTGGAACACCCTCCCTGACACTAGGAGGTGACCCCCACATCCTCCCTGTCCCCCAGGTCACCACAGATTGTAATATCCCTGGGTGGTCTCAACCACCTATCTACACATTTGAATCAGAGCAACAAGTAGCATCTTCCTATCTCCACACACCCCTGCTCTGGGTTCACTGGTTACTTTGCTGCAAAGGCCATAGCAGAAACAAGGTCTTTTCTGCACTTGACACCTGGCTTTGACAGCCTGGAAGGTGTCCAGCTGGCTGGAGCCCTTCACAGCCCAGAGACTTGAGCCCAGATCCTGTGGGAGACTGGCTCTCTCCTGGGGCAGCATGGTTCATGGGCTCAGCTTTCAGTTCTCATTCCCAGGCAGTGAAGCCACAACTGCTTCAGCCCATCGTGTGTCATGCACACCCAGGGAAAACAGTGCCAGGAGCATCAACCTTTCCTGCACACAGGACCAATAGGCAGGCACAACCACAGCAAGGGTGACCGAGAAATTACCTGCCAGGTTTCAGCTGCTCTAATGCAGCCAAGGAGGCTGTGAGCCACCTTCTCTGTCCTTGGAGCGGGGCTCTCTGCATCATCTCACACCTGGCAAAAGCACCATTACCTTCTAAAATTGTCTGCCGTTATCCTTCCAGCCACCAGTAGATGGTGATACTTCATCTCCATCCGGGATGCATGCGTGCACTGGAGAGTCAGGGAGGCAGCACGACAGCCTGTTTGAGAAGAGATTTAAAAATATAAATAAATGCAAAAGTCAGGCTACAGACAACCTCTTGCTTGTGCAGATGCTGATTTTTGCAGTCCATCTAATATCCCAAACTTCACTCGGGAGTCCTGGCTAGATTTACAGAGCTGAAAAAACTGCAAGTTCAACCATATCACTTGTTTCCTAATGTGATCCTTTGTGTGTATGTGAATGGGCACATGTCAGGAGCACTGAAGGCACAGCTTTTTATGGAATCTGCATGGTCCGGGCACCAGTGAGATGAAGAAAATGTATTTATCTCTGTGGATGCAAATAACATCCTCCTCATCTCTGACAAAGCAAAATCCTGGAGGTGTTTGGCAATGACTTTCTCTCGAAAAGCTCCCTCTATTTTACAAAGTTCTCTTCCCAATGCAGATGAAAAATAGTGTAAATCACTGATTTGCAGAGCAGTGTAAATCACTGATCCACACAGTCCTCTGTGGAAAATGTGCTCTCATGCTTCCAGCTCTTACAAATTGCCTTCAGAGCCACACTTGTGCAAGAACTAACCTGATCATAAAGAAAAAATAGAACAGATCTAGCTAAATGCTGCTTGAAATTGAAATGGCAATATTTCTGTCGTTCCTGATTTATGGATATATCATTTACTTTGGGGCAAGACCAATGTGGTTGTGAATGATGTGGTCCTAAGCACAGGCAAAGGGTGGCAGGATAAGAAAGCCCTGCCTAACACTAAGCTGCATGGCCAGCCTGATGCCCCACAGGCATGCTAGGAATAACTGAAAAAATATGGACCACAGCAGATCTTTCCCTTCTATTGCTCAAATTACAGGCCTGGTCTTCCATTCTCAGAAGATATGTGGGTTACCTAGGTGGTCATTTTGCCTGTCTTAAAATCATTTCTAACACACTCTCACTCATTTAGCTAGGAGCCATTTTTTGGCTCTTCCCATCTCCATTGCCTGAAGAAATTATTTTGCAGTGTCATCAGCTCATCCTTGTTTAGCCTGGGTCCACTTCATAGGTGTTCCAGGTTGTGGCTTCACTGCCACCAGCCTGTGCAGAATTTCACAGCTTGGGAATTCTCTGGCTCATGGCCTGTGAAGGGCAACAGCAGATACCAACCCTCTGGACACCTCGTGGTAGAGAGGGCAGGGTGCAGCTCAAATCTAAGAGACTGGGCTCAGTTTGGTAGTTTGCATGAGGCTTTAAGATTCTACAGGATANTGTAATCTTACTTGCTACCCTGTTTCCTCCTCATCCAATTCCGAACTCCCCAGTAAGAGCCAGCATCATTCTTGGCAACTACTGATATGAGCCCATAACATTACTATGAAATCAGGGATCTAAAATCAGTTCTCCCTTTTACACTGCCAGTACATGTAGACCAGCAAAATGGGCATCCGANAGCTCAAATCTAAGAGACTGGGCTCAGTTTGGTAGTTTGCATGAGGCTTTAAGATTCTACAGGATAAGAGAATGGGTCAGGTTGGAAGGGACCACAGGGGGTCCAACCTCCCTGCTCAAGCAGGGTCATCTCAGAGCACATCTCACAGGACTGTGTCCAGGCAGCTCTTGAATATCTCCAGTGAGAGAGACTCCACGACAGGGAGACTCCCTGTCACTTCACAGAAGGCATTCGGGTTGGTCAAGCAGGATTTACCTTTAGTGAACCAATGCTGACTACTCCTGATCACCTTCTTGTCATCCGTATAGATAGAGGTGGCCTCCAGAATGAGATGCTTCATCACCTTTCCAGGGATTGAGGTGAGGATGACTGGGCAGTAGTTCTCTGGGTATTCCTTCTTGCCCCTTTTGAAGACCAGGATGACATTTGCTGTCTCCCAGTCCTCAGGCACCACTCTTGATGGCCACAACCTTTCAGAGACGATAGTGAATGGCCTCACTATGGTGTCAAACATAGTGATGCTTTCCCAGCACTCATGGATGCATCCCAACAGGGCCCATGGACTTGTGGATGTCAGGTTTGCCTAGGTGTTCTCTAACCCAATCCTCCTTGACCAATGGGAAGTCTTCCTTCCAACCATCCTTTACCTTGATCTCCCGGGTCAGAGATTCCTGAGGGATGGTCTTGTCAGTGAATACTGCTGCAAAGCAGGCATTCAGTAAGGACAGCTCTCCTCAGGTTCATGGCTGTAATCTTACTTGCTACCCTGTTTCCTCCTCATCCAATTCCGAACTCCCCAGTAAGAGCCAGCATCATTCTTGGCAACTACTGATATGAGCCCATAACATTACTATGAAATCAGGGATCTAAAATCAGTTCTCCCTTTTACACTGGCAGTACATGTAGCCCAGCAAAATGGGCATCCGAGAAGAAAGTGGCCTGACTTAAATCCCCCCTGCTAGAGGACACAGCTATCGGTTGGGTTCCAGCCTTCCCTACTGCACAGTCAGCAGCATGTTTTTTCCATCAAAGCACAACTTTCAAACAACTAATTTGGACTCAAAATCCCTCTCTCTCTCTTTTTAAGGTTTGAGAAGACAGAAACACAAATTAGAGAGGAACTGTTCAGATTTAGCAAGAGGCTGTAAGCGTTTCACCCAATGAAGAGAATAAACATCAGCCAATAATTTTAGAATCCCATAAAAGAGGAAAAAGCCACCCAGGCAGACCTCAGAGAAAGACCTTCAAATTACACTTACAGAAATAGGAGATAAAACAATGAAGCGCAGTCAGTTCCCAGAGGCTCCTGCCTGGAGCAGTAAGGATGAATTTGTGCTGGCCAGGCCCAGGAGGGAGGAAAAAGAGCAGTCGGGGCTCCAAGTGTACCCTGGGAGGGAGTAATGCCTGTCAGCAGCCCCAGCCTGTGAGTTTCTCACCTTCTGTGAAATGAAGTCCTAATTTGAACCTCTCCTGCATGTGTGGGGAATGGCTGACTGCAGCAGCTGGCAAATGGCTCTGGAGAGAATAGTAAAAGGCATCATTAAAATTTAAAATAAAAAAAAAAAAAGAAAAAGAGTGAGAGCAACAGATACGTTTGACAGAAAAATCACATCAGAAGCAGGTTATGGGGAAATGCCTGTGGTGAAATTGCAGCTTTGGGCTAAAGAGGCACCTGCTGTGCCCACGGTTAATTAATTGCCACGGCATCAGACGCCACCAGAAACACCTCACTGTGGCTATGCGGCATGTGGTGGTGTTATGAGATGTGCCTTGCCTGTGAAAAACCACCACTCGGAGCACCCCTCCAAGCAGCTTGTTTGGGAACAAAATCGCTTTAAGCCATCTGGTGGGATAAACAGTCCCAGTTAGCCTGGGTCCTGCAGTTCTGGGACAAGTGGAGATTCAACAGCCTGTGCCAGGGAGTCTTCAAACCTTCACAACCTTAAGCTGGTGGTCCTGAGTCAGCCACAGGAGGAGCTGCTCATAGGAGATGTTCTCCATCTAAACATTCCACATGGTTTTCATATTTTCTGCACCCCTTCTTTACAAGATTTTGTGATGGATGGTAGAGCTGGGCCAGCCAGAAGCTGCTGCAGCATCTCCTCCCAGGTCTGTACAAGGCTATGAAGGAGAACAGGGAGTGCCCAGACTAGGCACTCAGACACAGATGAGCAGCATCCACTTCCCTGGAGGCACAGAGCAGCTGCACCTGCAGCCAACAACTCCTGCCTTCCCTTCATGCTGACTCCCAGCCTGCCATCAGTGGTGGCTCAGCCCACCCTTTCTGCTGTTCCCTGGGTAAGGTTCCATGCCCCCTGTCCCACTGAGAGAGCTGCAGGGACTTCACTGCCCCCTGCCACCATCCTTGTTTATCCCACTCCCCATCCAACAGGCACCATGTCCTCACCGTCCCCGCCCAGATGGGACCAGCAGTTTTCAAGGGGTGGAAAGCCTGGGCCAGCACTGCTCAAGGATGCTCCGTGGAACATCAGAAGCAGCATCAAGCCTATGGTACCTTTGTCTTTCCTTATCTCAGCATCAAAGTTTTTCCTTACTTCCATGACACTCAGCTCTCTTACCAGCCACTCCTCTTATCCCTTAATTTTAGCCATGACTCTCCTGTCCCCAGTTGTAAAATATTCTTAGGAAGGTATCTGCCACAATAACAGCTCCCTTCCTGAGCCCCTGCACATTCCAGGGATGCAGACAGCCCCAACTCTGTGGCATTTCAGCATCAAATTTATTATTAATTATCGGTGTCATTATTACACAGCACCTACGAGCCCTGGCTGCCTAGCAAAACCCTGCACAGAATATTAAAATGCTAATTTCCCTCCGAGATGAGAACTTGCTGGTGTCTCTTTGCTCATTTGTTTGCAAATGTCGTTTTCCTGTCGAGGCTGTATTCCCAGCAGGCATGGCAAGGAAATGCTTGCATAAACAGCCTCTGTTTAAGAAACCTTGTATCTCACACACTCAAGCGTTATAGCCCTAATCGGGATTGCTGTGACGCCGTAAGAAAAACGTTCCATTTTGTCTGATGTCATTTAAGATTTTATGGTGCCTTCAGAGTGCCTCTGTGCAGCAACAGCATTAGGATATACTGTGGAAGATGCAATTTCCTTCTGCAAAGTATGGTTTAGCTGGCTGTAATAGGTTATACTAAGGCACAGCTCGTTTTTGTGCCTCTGTGTAAGCCTTCAAATGGCGCACTGGTGTGTGACTGCTGCAGCTGTCCTGGGTTTTGCCCTGGTGTCGGGTTCTCACTTGAAAAGTGGGTGGCAGTGCAGCTCTTGGCAGAGATGGCTGTCCTGGGCCAGGTGCCAGCACCCGCCCGAGTCGACAGGAGCGCTTGCACCGCTGCCAAAGGGCTCAGGAGCTGACACCCTCTCTACTGGCACAGAACAGAAGCCCCTCTATTTTTAATGCCAGCGATTAGTAGGGTATGGTTTAAAACACTAAGGACAGCTTGGTGTTGATGGGCCTCAGGAAAAGCAGAGTAAAAGGCTGCAGCTCTGCAAGTGAAGCAAGAAATGCTGTTACTCATTTTCCCTTGCACTGAGTTTCCTTGGAGAGCTGCATGTGAGGTGCCAATCTCCTGAGCATCACCTTCCATTCTCACTGATGAAGTATCTCCTGAAAACACCTGAATTCCCTTCTCCTCAGCTATGTTTTCCAGCAGTTAATGCAGCATGGGAATTCATGCTACATTTTGCAGTAAGTAAGCCAGCATTCAGTTATATGGCAGAGGGAGCAAAAGAATTTGGTACCAACAAATGCAAGTACAGCAGTTCAGCTTAAAACAAGCAAACCAATGAAACCGGGATCTCTCCCTGCAGGTATTTTTTGTGAGAGCCTGCCATTATTATCCCTCTGCCATTGAGCAAGACTGGCAGCATTATCTCAAGTTGTGCAATACCCTGAATATTTAGATCTATCTCAACAGCTCCGTATTGTGGAGGATACAGAAACACGGCCAGAAAGTAGCTTAGAGAGAAAGATGGACAGTTTTTATAGCTTTGCAGTGAAAGTCACACACATGCATAGCACAGGTCATTGCAATAAACTTCTTTTTATGGACATGGTACCCCATCGCACTTACAAATACCTGCCTTAGATTTAGGGCCATGTGTCTGCCTCCAGATGCTGATACAAAGTGATTGCAGTGGAGTTTGCTGCAGATGGGATTTCTACATAACCTGTAATAATCCCCTCCACAGGTTAGAGATGCAATCATCTTTGCAAATGTTTAAAAGTTTATTACAAAAAGAGGCATAGCTAGCACACCTGAGTGAGACGAGAGAGTGAAACAGACTAGGAAAATATGTGGATATAAAATTCAAAGTTAAGGTGTAGCAAAAATCATTGCAGGTATTGGCTTCTCTAATTCTCAGGGCTAAAAGAAGTCACAGGAGCCAGAGCTGATACCCGAGGATGCCAGTGTCCTGGCACCAGAACTTCTCCCAGCTTAATTTCTGAACTGCCCACGCATAGCTTTAATTCAGGAACGGTTCAAAGTGTACAGAATGGTCTGAGCAGACATACTGCCTCATTTTTCGTGGATGGATATGCTGGAATGCCACAATTTCCCAGAAAAAACCTCCCCAAAATCTCTCACACAACTGCCACTGCTCACAACCAGGGTGTAGCACTACTTCAGTGCTCACAACCACAAAACTCAGCCTAATCTAGTCCTACTGGGTACAAAAAGGAAATTAGCAGGGAAATAAAAAAACGAACCATGCCCATGATGGGTAGTGCAGGGCAGCCCAGCTATTCCAGCCCAGCTATTCACAGAGGGGAAGGAAGGGCAGAGAGAAGGCAGACTGAGCCATCAGCACAAAGAGCAGCCCTCTGGGCAGGTTCTTTCTCCCCTGCTGAAGCCCACCATATGCTGCCTGGGCCTGCCCAGTGTCCTCGCTGCTGGTGGGATTCACTGTCTGCTGCAGAGCAGCAGGCGAGCCTGGTAGCAGAGGAGGGAAGCTGATGGAGAGCATGGAGCAGTGGATCAGCTGCAGCAGCCCTTGGCATGTGGGCCAAGCTGCTGCTCCTGCTGGTGCTGCTAATGGTGCTTGACCCAGCAGGCTGGGCCTCGCCGTGCCTCTGCTCGGCACGTTAACTGAGCCTCCAGCAGTATCTGACAGCTCAGACATGAAGGAGGCAAAATACGTGACGAGTAATCTGGAAAACAGGTTCCCTGTGCAAACAGCAAGACTCAGGCAAAACACTGCTTATCTCCACGGCAGAGATAGGGGGAGGGAGGCACTCGCTGTAAATCACAGCACTGCTCTTTCTGCACCGGGAACATGTAGAGATCCTCTTTGCCTGGTTGCCTGGGCCCCAGACCACAAGAGCATTCTGGTATGTAAACAGATTCAGGCCCTGCTGCTCAGAGGCGCAGAACTCCCACTCTGAGCTCACCGACATCTGCCCCATCGTGTCACTGAAGTGCCCAGCTGCCTGCTCCCCCCTTGCCCACACAGACCTCGCTGCTCTGCCTGCCCCAGCTGGGCACCCAGCAGCTCCTCCCCGGCCTGCGGGAGACCACCCTCGGCTGCGGCCTTGATCCCAGCGTGGGCAGGTGAGGGGCTGATCCCAAGGCCTGCTTCCTTTCGTGGCCTTGCCCTGCTGATCCCACAGCCAATGCTCCACTGCGGCATCATCCTCATCTTATCCTGCAGCCCCAGAGAAAAGGCACTGGCCATGCCTGGTTTGGCAAGAAAGTGCCATAGCCCTGAATCCAGCACAAGCTCAGGGCTACAAAACTGCAGAGAACAGGCTGACTCTGGGGTGGTGGTCACTGCAGGCCCTGGTGGTGGTGGGCAAAAGCTGGACACAGAGGCAAGATGCTGGCATCAGGATGTATGTGAATGCCAGGCAGTGGCAGATCAGGAATTTCAGGGCTTCTCTTTGAAGGTCATATACCTCTGCAACCTGTCCAGAGCAATGAGGTTATGGAAATGTATTGGACTGCTTTGGAGTAATGCAGTCTTCAGTCTCACCGGCTGGAAGCATCAAAGTGATGAGCCCTTGGCCCTTGATCCTGTCAGAAAAATATGGTATTGTCTCTGGCTGGAGCAATACTACCTAACCACAACAGCTTTCCTTTTCCAGCTCCCTCCTGGGCTGAATCCTTCCCATGGGATTTGCCAGCAGATGGCAGGCAACCCCTGGCAGAGGTCCTCACCAGCCAGCCACGGAAGTCCTGGCCAGCGGTGCTTGGCTACTGAACTCCTCGGTCCCATCTGAACAGCAGAAAGGTCTCCTCCCAGCTCTCTGGCCCCTTCCCCAGTCCTATACTTAAGGAAAAAGGGGCCCATTATCAGACAATCCATGCCAACACCAAGGAGCAAACAGATACTGCACCGCAGACCTCAGATCCAGTGCCCTGTACCTGCTCACCCTGGTCATTACCCAGGACATGGACCAACATAAACCCCATTACAACACCATGGAGGTGTCTCTGCTGGCAGAGACTCTTGCCAAGCAGAAAATGGCAACAGCTAGGGACAGGCATTTCTTTTTCAAGCCTCAAGAAGCTGTTTGCAAAATCAAAGCCAGGATGAAACAGTTTTGGTCTGAAAGCTGCCAGTGAAACCAGTGACAAGTCTGCTCTGAAAGGCTCTAGGAAAGGAGCTGACTCAGAACTGTGTTCAAATTTTTTGTGGTTTATGTGTTGGAGAGTATTAGGCAAACTCCTGTAGAGAAATGTGAATTTCACATTTGATTGTAGGTGTTTTAGAGGGGAAAACCCACTAAAAGACCCCTAACTAACACACAGCATCCTCTTCCCTAAGAGCCACCCCTCTGCTGGCAGGCCTGCAAGCCCTGGCTCTCCCAGGCTTATCAGGAATTGTGGCTGGTGCTGGTGGGACAGAGGTGGCTCTGTGGCCATTCCAGGTCAGCGGAGCAGCCCCAGCTCTGTGGGCTGCTGGGCTGGGCAGCAGGGCCTCGTGGCTCTTCTCCCTCCTCCAGCTTGCATCACACGCTCTCACCAGCTGCCAAAGGGTGTCAGACATTGCCTGTACCTTATTCATGCTCTGGCACCCGGGATGTGCAGGGCCTGAGCTCTCACAGCCTGAGTACTTCTCACTGCAGTTCTCCCTTTGCAGGTGCACATGGAACAGCTCAGAGGAGGTCAGCATCTCTCAGTGGACCCAGCAGACCAGTGGAATTTTGCCTTCCTGTTGGCATCACCAGGAGCCAGCTGGAGTGTGAGGGGACTGCTGAGCACAGCATCCACCAGCCTGGCTGCCTCTGCCCTGTCCATACACCCTCAGCTTGCAGGCTGGTGTGCTCCCAGCACGGTTGAAAGGCTGCTCTCCTCTCCAAGCATGTTGGGACCTACAGCACAGCCCTCACAGGGCCACTCTGCCCACACAGGGTGTGTGCTACCCCATACCTCTCATCTTCCGTACGTGTTTTCCCAGGGGCTGCACCAGCTCCTCCAAGCCAGGACAGCCATCACCCCTGCAGCGGTGCCTGCCAGGCACTGTGATGAGCAAAGTTGGGGCTGGGGGTTTGAGACAGTGACAGCTCTACTGTCCAGAGGCCTGACCTTGCTGCAGCCCCAGCACTGGGCAGATAGTAACAGGACAAGGACCAGTAGTTTTAAACTGAAAGAGAGCAGGTTTAGATTAGATATTAGGAAGAAATTCTTTACTGTGAGGATGGTGAGGCACTGAAACATGCTGCCCACAGAACTGTGCCTGTCCCATCCCTGGAAGTGTTCAAGGTCAGCTTGGACAGGTGCCTGAGCAACCTGGTGTAGTGGAAGGTGTCCCTGCCCATGGCAGGGGGGTGGAACTGGATGCTCTTTAAGGTCCCTTCCAACACACACCGTTCTGTGACTCTACAGGTCTGTGGTGACGTTACCACTACTGAGGTCTAACAGCAGTGACTGCCACAGGCTCATGCTGCCCAGCTACAAAGCAAGGAGAGTAAGCATGCTGGTGTTCCAAGAATCCAGTGGAGGAGTCAAAAAGGGGGTCCTGACCCCCCACTGGAGAGCCTTGTGTAAAAAACAAACAGTGAGAAACTCCCACAGAATGGCACTTGCTCACAGTTCACGATACCATAGTTCACATATCGTAAAATCTTAGCATCATTTAGGTTGAAAGAGACCTTTCAGATCAGCAAGTCCAACTGTAAAGTGAACACTGCCAAGTCCACCAAGCCAAGGCAAAGTCAGCTGAGCCTGTTCCCACCAGGCTGGCTGCGTCTCGCACGCACCACATATACCCACATGCACGTGGCTGTTAAAGCATGTTCTGGTGACAGAGAAATGTGGGGTGATTCAAGAGAAAATAATGAAGCCACTCCCACCTGCCCGTGTGAATGTGACTCACGTGGGCTCAAACCCCAGCCAGATACAAATCAACAGTTCATAAATGAAATATAAAAGAGCACTCCCTGAGGCCTGGCAGCCTGCCCCACCTCTCTCCCCCTTCTAGGACGTCAGTCCTTCTGATGGATTCTGTCAGGGTTTGTTCAGATCCTCTCTAAATGACCCTGTGCTCATTCCCTGCTGGCATCTTGATGGGAAGGAAAAATGCACATTTTCAATGGTTTTACCAAAGAGGGTCTAGCTCTCACTCTCAAGTGGGAAAGTCATTTGAGTCAGTGTAGTCTTTAGCTGGAAATCTTCCTCCAAAGCAGCTGCTACCTGGGACTTTGGGACGGGGCAGGTCAGGCGGCACAGAGAGGAGAGCAGGAGGATGATGCCAGTGGGTGCTCAGGGTTCCACTCTGCAGAGCACGAGGGGCAGCCAGTCCCCTCCTTGGTGTTTGAGGAAGCGAGTCATCTTGCAGCCCTGCAACAAGATGCTGGAGACCCCCTTCTTGCTTCAGACCCTCTGCTGCCTCCCCTCCCTTGACAGGCTGAGGCTGCCAGCCCAGCAAATGATTAAAAGAGGCAGCAGCTTCCTGCTGGCAGAGGGCTTGCATGAACCACACCTTGCCTAGTCCAGACGGGCTGTCCAGAGCTCTACACAAGCATAGTATTTGCAGATTTTCTTTTGCCTGCCATGGCCAAGGAACCCAAGTTTCCACCAGCCCTTTCTGTTTCACTTGCAGGTCAATGAGATGCATTTCCTCAGCAAGACGTGTGTTCCCCAAGAACAGGATCCAGCTTCATGGCAGATGATGCCTGCCATACTGCTGAACTGCCTGACTCTCTCCCATGTAGGACTACTCTTTTCTTCACAGCTTCCTCGGTAGTCTACAATGAGGTACACAACGCTGTCATCCACAGTGGTATATAATATGTAAGAAAATTTGAAGACTATAATTCCAAGAGGGCTCAGGCTATGCTCTGAGATACGTGCTGTCATGTTAGATATCCTGACAGACAAACATCCAAGCTGTCAGACAGTTCCCCAGGACAGCAGACAGCACTGGCAGCAGACATCTTCCCTGGCAGTAAAGGCAAAGTGAAACAAACCACCCAAGGACCCTCTGAATACACCTTTTTTTAAGTGCATCTGCCATTAGCCATAAAATGGTCTACTCAGGTATGGGCTGCCAGGTGTCTGGAGAAGAGAGGCTTTGTGTAGGACTGGGCAAAGCTGAGCCATAATATGAAAAGGGATATTTTGCCAAAGCTTAGAGGAGCCCTAGCAGATGAGAACAGAGCAGGAAAAAGATTGGAGGGGATCAAACCTTCCTCAAATCCACCTAAATCCAGTGAACTTCTAGTTACTGTGAGACCCTCCTGTGGGACAGCACGTAAGCACACCACAACAAGGTCTGTATTTGGGGCACTGCGGAGAAGTAGAACACGCTTTTAAAAACTTCCCGAAATCCTACCCTCACCCACATGTGGGACTCGTCAGACTCTCCAAGAAACCTCAGGGCCAAAAACGTGTTGGAAGATGGGTACCACAGGCCCACTCCATGGAGGCACGCAACCACGGAGCTGGGCAACCCAGTGCGTCATCCTTCCAGCCAGGAGTGAGCTGGTCCTCACGTGGTGCCTTCCCCTCTGCCTCTCCCCCCGGAGGCCCTGGGGAGCGGCGTGCGTGGGGGGAAGCAATGCAGAACATGCCCATCGCTGTGCTGGCTGGCACCTTGCTGCTGGCACCAGCCTCCTTCATGCTTTCAGCTGCTCGTGCCCCAGTTTGCAAGGCTGGGATTTGCCATGGGGCTCCAGGAGGCCCAGAGAGTTTCTGTGCAGCACCATGGTGTTTGTAAAGTGTCTGTGAGAGAGGATCCCACGCCAGAGCCCCTCTGTCCCAGACAGGAGTGGCACTATCCTCTCCCAGGCTACCCCAGGTGCACCAGCTCCTTCCCAGGACGCCCACAGCTGCAATGTGTGCCGACAGCTTGCGGAAGGTGGGGGCCCTTGGCTCCTGGGGGCTGGGCAATCTTCCTTCCCATCTCCACACACGGGCCCTGCTCTGGAGCTGCTCCATAGTGGCACATCGTATCCACCACCCTGTGCATCCACCACTGCCGCTGCCACCCAAGAGGGGACCTCTGCGCCCACCCCAGAGCCTCCCAGTGGACCAACCCAGCAGCTCACGTCCATCCACAGCAGCAAACCTCCACATCAGGTCTGTGCAGGGGCTGAGAGACCTGCCCACGCCACACACCACCTTCCCTTGCAGAAGGGATGGTTCTAGCCGGGAGGAGGTGGGTATGGGTGAGGTAACTGCGCTCCCAGCCAGCAGCTGCAGGGCTGGGAGCTGGTCCAGCACCCCAGGAAGCAATCACGTTACACAGAGGGGACATCTGGCCCTGAACATCCCAGGCTGCGGTACGCGGTGTAAACCTGAACCCTGCTCCATGAATGCTCAGGGCTGTTCTATTTAGGATGCATAGCTATGCTGGCTATACAGGGTATCCTGTTTTCTCAGGCCATCTTTGGGAAATTAATTATTCCTTAGCTCCGCATCTGGGTATGTGCATGAGAACAGCAAGGCATAGGAAACTTTCTTAGGTTCTTCAGTTTGGGGTTTTTTTTAAATTTAAGAAGTGATAGCAACTACCAATGTCAACCCAGTTTTATTAATCATGCTGGCCTATACAAACTTAGGACATATCCTAATAATTTAAACATGCATACTCTTGGAATTCACCTGTCTGGCAAGATCCTGAAATACCAAAGCAAAAGTGTGCTTTGTTTTCATATTCGCATGTAGCATATCCAGAAACCATCCCTCATCTCACAGCAGCAGGAGTAATTCCTACTCTCTTCCTGTGTCCCCTCCGTAAGCAGGCCACGTCGCATGTACTGGAATTTCAGCCCACACAAGGACAAGACTGAATGCTGCTGTGGTGCTCTTCTGAGCTTATTTTCAAGGTAATGTATAGACTATCCAGAGTCAAGGCCAGTGCATTGCTGGTCTCCCCACAGCCACACACGAAACATCCCAAAGGAGTTGGGTGGAATACAGATGGATTACCACATCTCTGAAGCACGAGAAGCAGCAGCGATAATGCAGTCTTGGAATAGCACAACCACCGCGTATTAATAAATGCATGACGCACTGCGACTGATTTATGATCTTGGCACGTTAGGTGGGAAGGGAACATGCCTGGTTCTGATCGAGCTGGCAGGTTGTTCCTGACGTCCTCCAGCACCCATGATCCACTGACAAGTATTTTATAAGATTTACATTAGCAAGTCACAGTTGAGCACTTCCCCACAGACAATATATGTAAATGTTACCGTGTGAGATTGAGTTCTTGGAGTTGGAAGCTTACAGCCACTGTTCACACACGATACACGTCACAATCTCAGCTGACCCAAATGCACTTAAAACAGCTCTAATATTGCTGTGGATGATAAGAGAAGCTGTTTCCCTCCTGCCTTCCAGAACCAACTATTTCAAAGTCACAGGGGACTTCCAGCTTTCATCTAGCAGCAGCATGAGGTAAAACCAACTCTTGATAATCCCCATTGGGACATACCACCAGGGTGTGTTAGTAGATGTCCCCATTGTTTCTTAAATGAGTAGGGATTTATTTCTAGGCTTGTGGGATACTGCAAGCTACCAGAAAACTTTCAGATGTTTAAAGAAAAACTCCATTATTACCAGGGCAAACATTCTGAAACCACAAACTATGCAGATTTTCATGCATTTACGGGTGGGCAAGACCAAAGTCTACAAACTTCGCGATGTGATCAAGTCAGTCTGCTCGCTATGTGCAGGGAATTTAGTAAAGGTGACTCACTACCATCGACTTTGCCGGGTATACTTTCTATGGTGGTGATACTGCACTTACAAATACTTCTCTTTCCAAAGCAAGTGTTTCCCAAGAACTGCAATTACTATACAATGTCACGGTATGATCTCTCTCCTCTGCTGCAGTGGAAGGATGACACCAAGGGAGAAGCCTGATCTCCTTTGGTTCCTCTTCCTTAGCAATTTAATGTTCTGATTTTACTGCCAAAACCAAACTGCTGGAAACTGTCCTTTCCTCTGCACCACTGCAAAAACAAGTCATACAATTACAAAAGGTTGAAAACCGAAAATCACGATTACACTTTCACAAATTACTCATTTCACATCAGACTAGATAAGGGCAAGATGTTTTAGAACAATAGATGTTTTAGAACTGCACAGTCTAGCAGCAATAATATGATCTGGTAATTTACCATCATCTCATAACACTGTCTGTCAAACTGGGGGGTCACAGGAGCCTCTTGCAGTAAGACTTTAAGCCTTTAATTTTGCAGTTCTCTGGCTCACCTTTCAGCCACGAAAGTGTGTTTTCTGTAAAAGCTGACTGCTTTTCCACAGACCTGTGTGACCTGAGCTTACAGGTTAAAGTTCAGTGTCCACTTGTGTAAATTGTCTGCAAGACTCTGAACTGACAACCGTGCCCCTGACCAGGTCATGCATGCAGAGCTGAGGTTATCTTTTCAGAGCAGGGCTGTGCCACATTGCCCAGATAAGGGTAGAAAACATTTTTAACAGATGTTAAAAATACATATTTAAAAGTATTTAGAATTTCATTATGACCTGGAGAACTCCAGATACCTAAAACTGATAGCATTAAAACTTTGTTACAAAATCAAAAGGCTGCACACTTCCACTCCTTCTTTTCCCTCCATAACATCCCAGGGAATTCCTATTTGTGGCTACAGGGAAGAATCTCACCCGTGTAGGTTTACATGCAGGCCATGGAAAGGATGACTGAGCCATACATCATTAGGCATGTTTGGTTCACAATTAAAACTTTGCTGCTGATAGGTATGAAGAGTTCTTTTATTCAGTGCTTCACGTATCAGGTTTTTTGGTACTTAAGACATGATGTCTTGTGGGATGGAGATTGCATAAAACGTATTATTGCTGGCCACCACATCGCATCCACGATTGAGTAGCAAATAACTGATTTCTTTTTTTAAGAAGTATTTTTAAAATAATTCAGATTTTCCTTTACTAATTTATTTATCACATTTACTGACAATACAAGCAAACCAAAAATCCATTTTGAGTACGGAGTGGGGCACAGGTATCCTCTCTGTAATGATTTCAAATACCAGCTTTATTCAAACAATTTCTCACTGAACATCATCATAAGACATTTTAGCTAAGGGAATATATTGCTGAATACTTCATTCAGCCATGTGTTCTATGCATGCAATGCACATGTAGACGTTAAATACTCTCAAGCTGTCTGTCCTCTTCAACTTGCTTCAAAGAACACACAAAATAATCACAGAAATGGCTTTTTACAGTCCCTACAATTTTATTTTGTCATTTTTGTGTATTTTGCCAATACACCAAGCTGGAAAAATTGATCCTATTCCAAGGCAAGTACCTTATATAAAAATTATTAGGTAGATTGGTATTACTTTCAGACTTGCAATAATAATAATAGTAATAATAACAACAATAACAATTTTTTAAACACCTACCCTGGATTAAGTTGGAAATCCGTTACATAACAGCTGTGGTACTCCCCCAGCAATTTCAGCAGCTCAGCTATGACTGTACACACATCTTTCATAATCTTGTTGGTGATTTTAATCTACCTCAGCAACTGTTGTTCTAATAAATAATTCTTGCAAATGAAAAAATCATTGTAGTAATTATGCAATAATAATTTTCTAAATTACTATAAAACCACCAAAATAAGCCAAAGCTTCTGGTTTTTTCTGTGATCATAAACAAGGACATGAAGCTCCCTGGAAAGCAAAAAAGCTGGACCTACCTGTTAAAGGAACATTACAGGTAAACCATCATTAACCTTTGCTGGCTATTGGAACTATGCTTGCTCAGGTTCTGTGATTAGCCAGATGTAATTGGTATTTGGCACTAACATGATTTTTGTGTTGAAATAGCGCATGGAAAGTGACAATACTACTACTGTGCATTGTCCAGCAGTAAAAAACCATATTACAGTGATTATTATTCATATTCCAGAGTGCTGCAAGCCCCAGTCACAAAGCTACTGTATCAGAACAAAGTGACTGCTCTTGTCACAGGGAGCTTGCGAGGGGCGTGCAGGGAGGTGACGGATGCAGACAGACTGGAAGGCAAAATGAACACTGGAACAGTTTTCATTAACACAATAGGTATGACTCCTTGCATACCAGTAGCTTAAAATACTAAACTTCTGTAGACATCAAAGCCAAAGGGTTTTAATGAGGGATGCAGAAGATACCTAGGAGGGAATTTTTTAGAAATTTATGCAACAGCTCTTCAGGAACAATGGGCAATTGCAAACATAGCCTAAAAAACGCTTATTTAGAAATTTAAAAATTAAGGGCGCAGAGGCTGACCTGGTGGGACAATCAGACCAAGAGATAGTTTATGTAACGTCTTGATTTGAGTAAGAGGGATGGCGTAACAGCAGGCTTTGGCAGTCACGTCAAGTGAAGAGAGCAGCTTTACAACTAATGCAACAGAGATGGCAGAGCCAGGGCAATAACACAAAGCAAGAAACAACAAGTCAAAGCAAGAGACTAATAAACAATCCACTCTGCAACTTTCTCAATGGCTGGGAAATCAAAGTTGTTCAGCTGTCAAGGACAGAAAAAGGGACATCATAATTCAGATCAGTATGATGAGGCCGGATTAGACTGTAAACTGCATGATGAGGCAGGAAAAAGAGAGAGGTGTGCTGTAAAAGAATGGAGATTGAGACAGAGCCAGCATTGGAGGTTTAAGAAACATCCAAGTCAAAGCTGTTGACTTACCACAATCTTATCAACAAAAGGACAACAGAAGCAGAAACCATGAGGGTTAGAGTTGGGAATGCTCAGCTGCATTGAGGCTGAAGGAACAGCTCTTAAACTTGAGGTGTCAAGAGATGCAGACTAAGCTTCTTGTCAAAGGCCACTCCTATTCCCACCCTTGTGTAAAAGGCACATAAAAAACCAAAGCCTCTTTCTTAAGGCAACTGGTAGTGCAAGTAAAACCCAACCATTCCTACCCATGCAACTCTTATGGAGAAGACAAATGAGATTTTTGGAAGGAGTTAACCATCCATCCATCCATCCATCCATCCATCCATCCATCCATCCATCCATCCATCCATCCATCCATCCATCCATCCATCCATCCATCGTTAGATGGAACAGAAACACATACCTATGAATATCCTCGTGGGCATTTTAAAAGCTGTCATTTCAACTCTGAGGTTTTCCAAGCTTTGTTTTGTGTGGTGTATGATATCATAAATACCCTGAACATAATTACAACTGCAATTTTGTGGGCTTTATTTTCCCTATTGGTAGCCCAAAGTTGATGCTTACAAAAACTTTTCTGCGCACTTATTTGATTTGAACTTTTTATTATTATTATTACAAATGTATATTATTTTATTAAAAAAATTCACACGAAGCAAAGTCAATTCCATTTCATTACAACCAAGA
The DNA here is from genome assembly GCA_013397175.1 of Platysteira castanea. NCBI lineage: Eukaryota > Metazoa > Chordata > Aves > Passeriformes > Platysteira > Platysteira castanea. The sequence continues at coordinate 1,638,179 of VYXC01000924.1, read as the reverse complement.
ATATAAAATAAATGCAATGAACTCATAGCTTAGTTTTAACAGTCATTTCAAGAGTGACATCAGGACAACTTAAAAGCAGTAAATTCTCAACTCTAGAATGAGAAACAAGTATTTTGCTTTGTGGTTTTGGTAGCCCATTGGCACGGGCACTGCTGAATGTGGCCACCACAGATCTAGAGCGGCGAAGTTTTGTGGCGGCATACACAGTAATTTCTAATGGAAACTACAAAAATGAAAGATGCGTGCATGAAATTATTAGAAAAAAAAATAACTGAGTAGAGACAGGCACACTTCCACAAATAGTAAACATGGGAATATACAACTAGAACAATTTGAAAAGTTACTACCTTACATATAAAAAAAGTTCTTTAAATTGCTGTTAAAAAGGACATGTTCTGTCCAGATTTTGTGTAATACTTTTTAGTGTCTACACAAGACAAATTTTTAAAAAAATTAAATAGCATTAATTTACTGCTAAATATTTAGGAGATAACAGTGCATTAAGGACTTTTTTCATATAGTAATACACATCGCTCCTGTCTGGCGACATTTTTAGAAGATTATGTATGGCCTTATGTACAATACATTTATTTAACCCTAAAACAATTCTTTGCTTAATGGTGTTAAAGTACCATTCCTGAAGATTATGAGGGGGAACTAAGCTTATTATGTTTATATAAAATATCATACATATTTGAACACTTCTAGCTTCCCGCCACCCCTCCCGCTATGAATGCGCTTCCCTCCCCCTCCCCAGATACAGTGTCACAGATACAGTGCAGGACTCGCAGCTTTCCCTATATTTTTCCTTCATTGTGCAGTTCGTGCTACATAAACTTCACCAACACGGACCAGGCTGCTCATCCCATTAATTCCCCACGTGTTTGTTTCCTTTGAGGCACGACGGGAAAAGCTGTACTCAGCAGCCCACTCTCCCACCAGGATGGAGAAGACAGCTCTGTGCCTCTTGGTACAGGTGTGAAACACTTTGGTGAGGGTCTACAGGTTATGGGCAGAGACAGAGCCGAGTAATAATGAAACTACGCACACAAAAAATAACGCAAAAATGACATGGTCCTTGTTTCCCACGACAAACTGCACAATTCACTTCTGAAAGTGGAGAGTTTTTACCTCATGGGATAATCTCTAGGCAGCAGGGCTTCTTCCACTATGACTGCCACCCACCCTGGCAGTATGCACCAAGCTCCCAAGAAAAGGCAAATTATTTCACCACCAGGAAGGACTACAAGAGTGTGCAGAGCCTACATTTTGCAGCCAGCGCTGTTGCTTTTATTTGCTCTCCTCCTGGTTGTGAATTTGAAGGAACAGAGGAAGTCAGCTCGGCTTCACCTGTGCACACAAAAGCTAGAGAGAGAAGTGGCAAGTGGTCATCTATCAACCTAACCAAGGCAAGAAATCCAAGTGCAGCTTAGAGAGGTTATGGCAGTCACTCTAGAAGCTGGAAGCTCACTCAATTAAAGCACCTTACATTGCTGTGAAGTTTCACACTCTACATACAGATTAATCTACACCATGATTTTGCCTTATTGGCACAAGAGCCCACCTTAATTAACCATATGTTTCCCTGCCACCTCCTGATCTTGCATGAATTTTGATGATCAGCTGTAGGTCACAGCAGGGAGAAGAAACGTTAGATAACTGTAGTTGAAAAGACAAAATAATTTTGAGAGAACAGAAGGATGAAAAGAACACGAGGGGACAAGAATCACTCTGCCATAGGTTAATTTCTGGAAATGTGACATTCAAATTGCAGAAGTATAAAAGAAGTGTTACTTAATGGCATTGGCCAAATACCCATTTGATCAAAAGTACCTCATCCTAACATCAGTAAGGGGTGAGACAGAAAGAATGTCACCCCAGAGTCACTGAAATAAAAGAACAATTAAAACCTGTTCTTTCAAACAGGGTACTACAGTATGTATAAAAGGTAGCATTTCAAGGGTTACACATTTAAAGCATCCCTCAGGAGATTATTTTCTCCCAGAAAAATTTTTTTCCTTCCAGCTGCCTAATTTAATTTTTCACTACCTTCTTATCCATTTGATGACAAAAGCAGGTTTTGGTTGCTTTTCCAGAGCAGCTGGGCATTGTCAAAATCACATGATGGTAGGTATGGCCAAAGCAAGCCAACTACTCACAAAAAGTAGGAAAACAACACAACTGAGGAGGAAGGGGGCACTAAAGGTGATTGGGAGATCAAATCCAGTAGAACCACGTCTGTGACTAGCTGGGATGAAAAGCATTCTCCTCAGAGCAAACAGATCTACTCATCTTGCTACATCTGATCACAACTTCAGTGTGAATGTGTACAGGTAGGCCACTTTTTTTTGTGTGGGCACAGGACAGAAGAGAACACTCTGCAGTAGAAAAACCTGTAACACTGGCCATTTACATCTAAACTCCTCTCACTTCACCTCTTCTTTGGACACCAGCTGTAGAAGCTCACTCATGTTACACTGTCAGTAGCTTTCTAAATGCATTCCTCCAGGTTTTCTGCCACAAGAGTCAGCCTCATTTCTGAAAGCTGAAGCAAAAATTAAGCTGTCCCAAATTGTATGTTGTGTCTCTTCGAATAACTGTGGTTCCAGAAGTTGGACAATAATCCTCTGATTATGTTTCTGAACTCTTGCTTATTTACTGGGGATTTTTTGCCAGCTACCCATCCACTTACAGTCCCTTAGGCACAACCAAAACATGCTTGCTCTAGGGAAAAAATAAACATTTCAGTGCAAATCAAGCGCATCTGGTGTAACTAATCTGGTTTATCACAGCAATGTGAGGGACACAGAATATGCATTATAAACAAGAAAAAGGAACAATTTTCAACATGCTTTTCAAACTGCACAATAATTTCTCTTAATTATAAATTCTAACATAAAATGATTAAATGCATTTGTTTTTGCAAGTCTTAGTATTTCTGTCACCTTTAAATTTTGAGAACTGACTCAGGAATGTGAAAGAAAGCGAAGTTTATAGAACTCTCACACACATTAATAAGCTACTTAGCAGAAAAACAGAAAAAGCCCGTCATCCACATTCCTACTGAGACTTGAGGGCAGTAAATACATTTTCCTGACTATTTTGGTGTCCAGCCTGGGAAGACATTCCATTCTTCTGTTCCAACAGATCCTGAAAGCATCTCCTTTTTATGTGACTGTCCTGGTTTCATTTAAAGTAACGCTTAATTTAAAACTAGTCAGAGTATGATCACTGTGATTTCAAGAATTCAATGTGAATGAGTTAAGAAATATCAGCAATCTTCTGTTTGGCGTTCAGTCCAGTAGCATGAAGCATATCTGTCGCTGCAGAGACTTGGGTGGGTTTTCTCCTTTTTTTCATTTTATTAATTTTTAAAATTTTTTATTTTTAATACTTTGCCTGAAAACTAGACTAATAAAAACAGAATAGTAAAATACTCTGGAACAGTAAAATTTTGCTGTTCTTGACATCCATGAGCAAAACAGTAATATCCTGTGAAAATAACATAGTGCTTTAAAAAGGTGCAATATACCTGTATAGCTAAACTGGTTTGCCTAGTATAAAACTAACTATATACAAGCTTGAAAGCCTGGGAGTTCAAGATTTTAAAACTTTAAAATCCCATCAAAGAGATTGAAAAGACAGATTTATGGCAATCACTACAGCATAAGGAAGGTGCACCAGGAATCCTTCAAAATTCCAAAGGTTAAAGAAGTTAAGTGCTGGGTTCAGATCAGAAGGGTTCATTAGGAGTAACCACAATGGAGCACATGCAAGGGCAGAAAGGAAGGAAAACTTCACAAGAATCTCCTTTATGGCAATAAAGGAATGGGGCAGGGATGTGGGAAGTCTTCAGTGAGTGAAGTTTTCCTTTTGTCATCATGAACTTGAATTCTGCATTATAGTTTGTATTTTTGGTCTTCTCATCATTATGAACTTCATATTGCTGGAGTCTTCTGGCTTCTAGTCCATTCCTTTCTGAGTGCAGCCTGTCAGGCCTCTCAGTACCTGTGGGACTGATGAGATTGGTGATACTGAGAGCTCTGCTGAGACGATGTGGAATAGCCCATTGTACTCTGGGACTGAGAAGATCCCTGAATGTTGCTTTGGTAACTCAGGCGTGAGCTGGAGTGCTGCAGGAAAAAAAGAGAGGGAGCAAAGGAATGAAACCCAGCCAGTCAGGACCATGCAGCTCAGGAAATTTTTAACCTGATTAAAATATTATTGTTGGGGAACCTGACTAAATAGTGCTACTATTTGGGGTCTCATAAACGAGTCACCATTCTGATCTGCAATCAGCTTTAACACAGCACACAAAATACACAAGAACCCTCGGAGACACCTAAAACTACAGCAGGTATACACCCATTTTCTGAAGAAAAAATACACAAGAGACAAGAGACCAGACTCCTTTTCAAAATTCACCTGCTTCTTAAACTTATATCTATCATTATTGTAAATGCTATTAATGCAAATGCTTTTAACGCAAAACCAGACTGCTAAGGCTACGAACACCCTTCTCAAGACAGGCAGTACTACATGTTTTAGAGAAAAAATTTATTCTTTTCTGAGAAAAAGACAACCATGACTGAAGAGTTACTCAATTTATCTAAATGAAAAATTGTCCATTAACATAAAATAATATAATTTTAAGCGAGACTTTCAGCCTTCTCCCTTACCTACTGCAAACAAGGAGAACTGCTTAAATATGGGCATGTGTATGTACATGACCTTACATTCATTTTCCTGAATGTCTTTTTTCCCCCTCCACAGTCTGGGACAGCCAGCTCAGTGGACTCCAACCTCAGCAAGACAAATTCATGGATCTTGCAGCCTCCAGCCTACTGAATTTGCCCTTTCATTACCATAACCATTCCCCATCCAGAATTAATCATGAGCTGCCCAATAACGCAAGCTGCAAAATTACTTGGCATGAGAAGTACCACTGAATGGACAGGAGACTCTCCAGCAAGGCAAACCCCACTGCAATCCACATGATTAGGCTGGTTGTGTAACACAGTGTCTGAAACCTGAAATTGTTCTCAAAATTCTGGAAATTTTTTCAACGTCTAATGGAAAAGAAAAATAATTGTGAGAAATGCTATGACTTTATGGGAGCTCTTTCTGGATGAAAAGCATCAGCTCACCATGCTAAGCAAAACACCCAAGGTCACATAAGGAAGGCTTAGTAAAATTCAACAAAGAATTTGCACTGTCATTTGTGAAGGCAACATATACTGAGGCTGGTGAATGACAAAAAAACTTCAACAGAGACTTTAGACCTAAATGAAATGAAACTCAAAGCAAAGGGAAACTTCTACCTACTTCTGAATAAGATAAAATGGAGTAAAATTAATGCTGTGAGACTACAAGAATGCATTAACTTGCCCATGCTTATTTTTGTTCCACATATGAGAATTTGTTTTTAACAAAGTCAGACTTGGACAAATTGCAGACATTCCTTTCTGGAACAGAAGATAGTCAGCTAGAAGTTAAAGGCAGATAGCCAAACACAAGCATAAAAATGGATAATCAGACCATACAATTTAGTGAATGGTGTAAAGGAACATACAGATCATGATTTTGGTGCCTGTGCTGGTAAAGTTTAGAAGGAAAGTGTCATAGAGGGTAAAAAAAATCTTAAAAAAAGAATATTTAGACTGCTAGCAACTTGTAAGGGGGAAGTCTGCCAACAATTCAGAGAGCTGGATAAGAATTCTATAATGGATATCATCACATGCAGTACACCAGTCCTCAAAGTATAGACCAGACCAGACCAGCCATAAATACTGTGCAGTCAGACAGCTGTACTGATCTGTCCAGGCCTCAAGCCTGTCTGGAAATTTTCAAAAAAGAAACCTAGTTGTCTTTCCCTCTAAATTGCCCTCAATGCCTTCATGACCATTTGTAACTAAAAGAGTCAAACAAAAATGGGAGAAATATGTCTGGCACTGAGTAATCAATTGTCTGTGAAGGTCTGGAGGGCTAAGTCAAGGCAACTTTAGAGCTGGGTGCCTTAAAACCTACATATTTTAACTTCAAGCAGCCTGAAAAGACCATTCTCCAAGGCAGGATCCTCTTGGAGGCTAGGAGCAGATGGAACCCCTAGCATAACTTAAAATTTACCCTTAATATCTACCTTTTTTAAAATTCTGCTTTCAACTAATTACTGCTCCAGCAAGTATATACTCAGAAGTATTCAAGATCCTGCTAAGTTCAATGCTTTCTATATCTAATGTAAGTCACTTTTTCAGTGGAAAATATCATTCTAGTGAGCAAAGACAAGTATGCAAATTCAAAAATTATTTAGTGATAGTGCTTTTCCTTATGAATGCCACTGTACTGGAAAACATGAACTCTGTTCTACTTTGGTCCCATTAGAAACAATGCATGTCTTTGTTCCCTACTTTGGCATGAATCAAATGGATAAACCAAATAGCCATTCTTGTGCTTACATGCATTTTTTTCTTCAATATTAGAAGTAGACTTAGAAAGATACCAGCATAAACTACAGCACCACTTCATACATGTGACAATATGAGGAATGAAATGGGAGAGGCTGGTTCTAACTTTGCTTCTCCTTCTCAGGATCGTCTCACATCTGCTCCTCACAGGGGATTTAATATTGCCAAGACTTGAGTATCCTGAACTTGATGCAATGCAGCATTTACACCTACTGGCTTAGCATGATTACTCTAAAGTATAAAATTAAGCAAATATTTAAGTGCTTTCCTGGAGTGGACTACTCCTCAACAATTTATAGGGTGCAGTAGACACAACTCAAACTGGTATTCTATTGAAAATTACTAATCACAGAACAAAACCTCAGCATGCCTCGGGTTACATCAAAAATTCATTAAAACGTGATCTGTTCTTGCAGTGGGGAAGGGGAAAAACGACATTTTGGCCCTTGGCCCTGTAGTATCAGAAGCAGCAAAATTCCCAGAGGTACCTGATAATCTGAAGGCATGACAGGCCCGCCTGAGTTAGCGCCTGAAGGCCCTATGCGTGGTTTCTTGTTCGGAGGCACCTGGTTGAGGCTGGAGTCCTGGCTGTGCTGGAGCCCCGCGCCCGCAGCCGCTCCTCCCGCGCCCGCGCCCGCTGCCGTCCCGTTGGTCTGGGAGCTGTTCTGCTGCTGCGGCTGCGGCTGCTGCGGCGCTGCCTGCGGCTGCTGCTGAGCTGCTGTTTGCTGCTGATGCTGATTCTGCTGCTGCTGATTCTGAGGGAAGAAGCGATACAAGACGGTCACTTGCTCTGAGCTAGGTTTGTGAGCTTCATGGAGATGCCAACCCCGGCGTCGCCAAGGGGGAGGCAGGCCCGCCTGCCCCATGGGAAAACACAGCAAGGCTGAATGCTGGGAGAAGTTCACCCTCAAAAGAGACTTGCACACCTTCTGGGGGTGTCCCACTTGGGGTCGTTTTGCTTTTTTAATGAAACAAGCTGGACTTAAACCGGAAAGACAGTCTAGTGCCTCCTAGAGCTACCCAGGTGCTCAGAGAGGATAAAAGGAACCATTTATAAAGCAGTAATTACCTAATGAACTAAATCAAAACACCCAAAATTTCACATGGCAGACAAGGGGAACTACAGTAAGTTGTTCTAAGTGCTTCAATGGCCTTGTTCACTAAGAATAAAAACCACTTTTCAAATTTTCACTTCTCACCTGAAGTAGGCTGACAGGACTACTGCCAGGAAGGTAAGCAAATTGAGACCAAATAAATTATATCATGCCTTCCTGGTTGCAAGGAAATTCTGTGGCCAAACAAGAAACAGGTTTCATTACTATTTTGGTCTCCTGTGCTTTTAGGCACCTTGCAAAGACTGCTACACTGGGAATAGGGCCCAGCATGGTGCACAAGGTATAGGGCCAGAAAATCCTACTGAAATAGCAGAGAAGTGAAAATAGACCAGAGATGTTGAAGACAAAAGAGGAGGAAACAGCTGAAAGAATAATCTGCCAAGGGGAGGAGAAGACTAGCAAAGAGAACCCAGATAATTAAGATGACACTGGGACCTAGCAGGAAAAGAAACAGAGAAAAGTGTCACAGAAGGGAGAAAAAAAGGTTAAGAAGGAGAACACGAGAGCAAAAGACATAGAGAGCTCTTGTGGCTTCAGAGGGCTACAGAGTAAAAGGAGTATTTGAGGAAGTGGAGGAAAGGTCAGAAAATCAACAGAGTGCAACTCTGCCCTCCATGGTTAGACCGTTCTGGGAAAGACAACACATTCATCTGCTTTGCAAAGAAAGGCAGTTTCACTCCACATGTGAGATATGTCACTTGTTCATCACGGAAAAAACCTTCAACTGACATGGACTGAATTAAAAAGCCTTGCTACCCTTCCCCTAATATACTGTAGGGAACATTCCTCGATAGGGTTTTTTTCCCTAGAATATCTGCTTATATAATGATCAAGGCTTTAGTGTGGCAGCCTTTTAATGAAAACCTCACTTTATTAGTTTCTCAGAAATCATGACAACCAGCCGCCACTAGCAGAAAATTCTTGATGCCTCCATCACCAAGAGGCTTTTACTTACCTCAGATAAATGATATAAAATATCTGCACCTATGCCATTCATCACAATGGTCTCCCAAGATACATTCAGACAAAATTTGCAGTGATGTATTCATTTAAGATTACAAAGAAGACTTGCGTCTTCAAGGACTTAAGAGGGGGCTTGTCATTCCATTTCACATTTAGCAAAACCCATAATATATCCTTCTGCATGTAGTCCTCAAATCTCATCTCGGTCAGGTTCTATTTCCTGGGAGATTTAAACCTCAATAATTTAAAAAGTTAATCAAACTAGCTTGTAAAAAAAGCTATTGTGAAGCAATTTATTTTTCATAATGGTTTCAGCTTCACTTACACAAACAAAACATCAATAACTAAGGTACTATTTGTGTTAGAATTCTGAAATGCGTGTTTTGATAGGAGTGTTTGGATGCAAGTAAGGTAGTTACTGTTGTGTGAGCTGAAAAACTTCAATTTTTTAATGTGTGAACAAATATTGAAGGGACTCTCACAATTAAAGGCAAGAGCTTGTAGGTCCCAGGTTTTGTGCTTCAGATTTTAGCACAGAATTTAGTTGACTAACCTGAGCTTGCTCTTGTCTGGAACTACTACTGCTGCTGCCTGGGTAGAGACTGAGACTTGCTCTGTCAGTCTCCAGCTGGGGTCTGGCTGCCCCGCCTTACTGCACAAAAATGGCTTTCGCCAGCAAAAATACTGTCCTCAGGTCAGTCTGGCTCATGGCAGTTCCTAAATGACTAAACTTGGAAAGGTCTACACTTAACAACACAGTACCGTATGTGTCACCTCTCAGGCACAAATTACCAAAATGAAATTTCAGTCTCACCCAGAAATAAACCTAGCAGAAACTTGCCTAACAGAATTTAAATGAGAAAAAATATTTTCACTTTGTTTCACAAACCCTCATTTTAGCCTTGCTGACTAGCAGTTAACTACTTTGAAGACTGGATGCTTATGCTAAATGTTACTTAATTCACATGCAAGTTACAAATAAACAAACACAGACAACTTCTCCAGGCTTCCAAATGACTATACAGTTATTTATGATTTTAAAAACAAATCAGTGACAAACCAATCTAAAAAAAAAATAAAAGTTTTCATTTACATCATAAAGTAACAAACACGGCAGAGATTCAACTTCCAGAATAGCCTTTACCTCTGCACTTTCTACACTGTGGAAACACATTCAGTGAGTAATGTGTGACTTATATTACCTAAATGGTCTAAAATAAGTTTAATTTCGGGTGTGCATCAATACCTGACTGTCCTCAACAATCTCAAAGACCATTTATATATTGGCTGTTTTATTTACAAACATGCCATTGTCATCATCCCCGCAACACTCCCAGGGAAAGAACAGATATTTACTTTTAAGTACACTGACTTAAATATAAGAAAGCCAGAGGAATTTTAATTCATAAAGTTTCTTCTTGTTTTTTGAAGCTGTGAGAGTTGAAGCAAAACTAGTAACTAAATTACAACCAAATCAGTATCATGACTTTAATTTTATTTTTGCTCAGGAGTCCGTTTCCTCCTTTGTAAAAAACTATCTGGACACAAAACTCATGGATACTACCACTTGTTCTCTGTACAGAAGACTCTGCAGTATCAGTTCTGAAAACAAAATCTGCTCTTTGAAATATAGTTTCAAACTCCTCGTTTGTCATGCTACACAGAAAATTGAAAACAGAACATTCATATAGACAAATGGTTTCTCCAAAAGACAACAGTCCTTCTCACATAGTTCTCAGATAACTACAGTTCAAGACTGTTCTCTTCACATTTTGTTAGCTATACATCACCATTGGTGCCTCACTGTACCCTGTTCAGTGAAAATAACACACTGTTTCCTACACTGTAGCACCATTGTCCAGCCTTCACAGCACTATGGGACAATTGCTGTGGTCACGTAGCACAACTGAGCTACACGCACCAAGCAGATCGGATTATGTTGCAAACACACCAAAATTTATTATGCACACAAACAAGTTCTCCCCAATGTCTATGGGCCTATGGGAAAGAGAATATTCAGAGCAGATTGTTGCTACCAGAACAGTTCACAGTCCTTATTATTCCTTTGTCTGAGGGTCCTTAAAACATGATCAGGAAACTGTGTGCAGACGGATGAAATGTTCTGATGTAGTGCCAAAAGCAGGCTGCCACTATTTATTTGAGACCCCGACAGCCATCTACATTCAAATGGCTGGATGGATGCCAGTCATACAATGAAAATGCCATTCTTTTCATGTGCTCACAACATATTTTCATCATGCGATGCTGGAGGAGGTAGCAAGGTCTTCTTGGAACGACAGCAACTGAGAGCAGGCTACTGCTGACAGAAGAGCCCTCCAGCTCATTCCCCACAGGTCAGGGCAAACCGTGCTGGTGATACCACCCCAAGTCATCTGATACTTTTCAACTGTCTGAGAAGCAGTTTTAAGAGAGCCTTGCCTTAGAAACACATTTTTGATTAACTCTTCATGTTTCATTAGTTTTCATTTGGCATCATGATGCTTTCTTATTGCATAGTTGAAAATAAAAAAACCAACCCAACAAGGAGTTTATTATACCTTATCCCCTTTCTCTTCAGGTTCATCTTCATTGAGGAATTCTCTTTTCGGATATGGAATCTGACAGCCAGCAAACACACTGAAACACAGTAAAGAGTAAACACTTCACAAATATGTACGTATGGCATACATTTCCTTAACGCTATGCTAAAAACAAATGCATATAACACAACTTCATGTCGTCATTCTTGAACTTCATTTCTTGCATTTGACGAATCCCGTTTCCATAAGTGAGTGGCAGTGAGAGCACCCGAGATAGGTGCTGCTTGTAATGTCAGATCTCTTTGCTGTTGGCACAAGCCTGTCATTTAGAAATCATGGCACGGTTGAACATGCCCAAATGCCAGAACGACCACTTGTTGATCCAGATGGTGAAATGAACAAACACAGTGTCAGAGGTTCCACAACACCCAGTTGGAACATGCATGGCTCACTGAATAAAGGGACTGATCCAAAGAGTATTAGTGTCTTATGAGCCTGCCTTGGCTTACAACAGGCTTCAATGTATTTGCCAATCACAACTGCAGACTGACTTTCAATAAACTTCTCAGGTCTTGTTTAGGGGAAAAAAAGATGGCTTTTAAATTCATCTGGCCAGTGGCATTTGGAACATTCCTTAATGTTTATGGCACAGACCTTATCATAATGTTATCCTGTAAGCCATGGGGAGCTACAGCTCTACACAGGATAGCATCAGATAAACACTAAGCAGAAAATTACTGGTAGATCTTGACCAGTATCAATTTCTTAGATTTCTGTGCCAACATTCAGAATACAATCAACATGACGTGGTTTTTAAAAGGGTGTAAACAGTTCCTAATCTTGCTGCTATGTAGTGTTTGATTTTTTCAAACAGAAAAAGAAATTTTAAAAAACCAACTAGTCTCAACTAGACTCCTTTTGCATTCCAGTGACTGTTCCCTCTTTTTTGTGTTGCCTGCTAGTTGAGGAAACAGTGAAAGCAAAGGTAGAAGTCTACCTGCATCAAGTCCCTACAGATCATAATGCTGTGCACCACCATGTTTCTGAAAACTAGGAAGAGAAACTGACAAAGTCTGCCAGCTGGAATTAAATATATAATTTGAACTTTTCATGACAATAAAATATACAGAGATATACATTCTGTACTCTCAAGCCTTCTGAACAAGAGATTTGTGGGATTTTAGGCAGCCATTTATCTCTTCACTTTTCTCATACTACTAGGCTGTGGAAGAGGGCATGGGAATGGACTGTAGGTCAGACAACTGTCCCACTCCTAGGGAGAGACACAATCAACCAGGCAGTGGAGAACAGGGCTCTGTAAGGCTGTGTATGGCAGAACAGAAGAGGGCAGAGATTGATTCTCTAAATACTGCAGTAATGTTGTCACTCTGGCTTTGGAAGCACGTTCAGAATTACAACACCAGTGCAGTACTGGGTTATTTTTCACGACCACTCAGCTCTGGCACCAGTAGATACAGATACTTCTGTACTACACTTGTAGTTTCTAATGAGCACGCCCGAGCTGCTACCTCTTGTGGACACAGGTAGGCATCCATGAATTTTTCAGCTGTCATGTCATTTCAGGGACTAGCATGTAGCAGAAGGAAGTCACCCCAGATGTGCACAAAAGAGCGAATACATACTCTGATGTAGGCAGAGGATCCTCCTGAAAGTACGGGTCCTGCAAAGCCTGCTCTGAGGTAATTCTCTTCGTAGGGTCCATAGTAAGAAGCTTCTGAAGCTGCAAAGCATAACATTAGAAATAGCTTATCAAACTATCATTTTTCAAACTATGACTTGTAGGTCTTGGATTGTGGATTACCAAATTATTTCAGTCTTGTGCAGACAAGCCCAAGTTAACATTGCTTGTTCAGTGAAGTTCCCAAGAACTACAATTCACATCCATCAAAGTACTGTGGTTGTGAAGTACTTCTCATGTAATAAACAGTTAAGTGTATCAGGCAATATTAATTGCTCAGGTTGACCCACTGAACTAAAGCAATGCTAAATTCAGCTATTACAGGTTCATAAAGCATCATTTCTAAATAATAGCTTTTTGTTGTGGTATGTGTATAGCTTTTATAGTGTTCCATGCTGCTGACACAAAAGGAAAAAAGTGTCCGAACGGACTGAACATGACCAGGATTCTCCGTATCTCTGCTTTAGGGATGGAAACAATAAATCTTCATTTCTTGCACTGGCAACATTCCAGAACCAGAGCACTCTGCTACTCATGCAGCTCCCAAACCCACTCTAATTGGTACTGAAATGAGAAAGAGGAGGAGCAGACCCTTCCTAGTAACCTTTCTTCCTTGCTAGGAGGAAAACAAGCACAAATTTATTAGCTAGAATGCTTTTGACTGCAGCAGGCTATAGAAGAGGATTACAATATATTAGTAGTATAAAACAGGAATTATAGGCATATCACACCATTTTAAATTGTTACTTATCACATACTGTTAAACTTACAGGAGGAAATTTGGATGCTGAAATTACATTATACAGCATCCTGCTCTCACACAATACTCTTAATTTAAGCCAGTAAGGAAAATAAAATTACTTCTGCAAATGACATCTCAACTCAAACTCTATCTTACAGGTCTCCAACAAAAACTGCCTGGATATTCAGCAAAATAATGTGATTTTGGCATGGGTATTTGGGGCTTTTTGTTCCAATAAATTAAAAACCTGACATACAATTATATATATATATATGCTACAGTAAATAGCCTCAGTAAAAGCACTCACCCTCCTCAAGAAAGGAAATACAGGGAATCATCTTTCTCAATAGTTGTAGTTAACCCTACTTGATAGATAAGGTCTCAATTCTCTATACTTTTGCCATTTCCTTCCCAACTCTTCTTATTCACACACTTTATGGGCCACAGACCTCAACAGACTGACAACAAAACAGCCACCTGGGCTGTCTTCTCCACCTCTCAGTTCATTTGCAACTAGCTCCTAAATGGATTTCTGCTACCTGCCTAGACCTCAAGATATTCCTGCATTGTGCACACCTGGAGGATTTGAATGGGCACTTATTTACTGTATTTTTGTGTGGTGAGATAACTCTTAACCCTACATTTTCTGTGCATCTTAACAAACTGAACTTCTAACGTGATGCTGGCTCTTAGCGACCTTACACAATACAATATAGTTTAGTACTCAGTATCTTTACTTCAAATCACCTTTCCCTACGTGAAAATTTTTTGTCAGCTAGAGCAGCTTCTGGCACCACTACAGGTTATGCAAATTTCCCAGTTCCTCCACCATGACTGCAGGGACAAATGTGCATATTCTGTACAAGGCCACTCCTGATCTTTGGTATCAGATGTCATCATTGACAGAAGAGTACAGGGCATCAGCCTCTGCTCCCTGGACTCCTTCCTCAGACCTGGTTGCAGCAGCCCTACTCGAGAGAAAGCTCCTCCAGTTTTCTGCCATATAACACCATCATCACAAGCTGTCTCCAAACATGACCTGTGTTCTTTGTCACCCACAGGTAAGGCTAACGTACTGCAGCAGAAGACCTGAAGATATCTTGGCCCTTTTAATGACATGGTCACTCCCTTAGCATTCCTGCTTCACTCCCAATGATACAATCAGCTAGCCCATTCCAAGTAATACCACACACAACATCCCTCTCAGCGACATAACCTGCCTATCAGTGATGCTACTGTGAACCAACTTCTTTGAGAAAGTCTGGTTATCTGCAGCTTCTGTGAAAACGAATGAAAGAAATGTCTGGAGACAATTTGCTTTCAGGGCAGCAGCTGCTAAGACAACATAGGAAACCAATGAGACTAGACATCATCAAAACCTCATACTTCCCAGCAGGTCTCACGTTTGCTCACTCTCAGGCTCCACTGGCCTGACATGACAGCTATGAATACTATGCTTGTAACTTTTCCAGGACACCAAGAACAGATGCCTCTTCCTGAACAGAAAACATTCTGCCCTTCATGTAGACATTACCATTCAATGTCAATCAGCAGAACGGCACAATATCATTCTCTCTGTCAAGAGTCACTTGCTATCCCGCACTGATCTACTTGATGCCATCTGTTCCCCATGCACCATGCTTTCTGCACTCATTAGCACAGTCTCAATCAATGACTGCTACAAAGCAGATGTCTTCAGAGGTCACCCTGCAAGATGGAGGTTACCTCATAAAAATAACTACCTTGGATACGAACAAGGAGTTTTAGGGAGTCTGCTTCACAATATATGAAACTCCTCAATACAGCAACGAGATATCAGGAAGGTAGTCCATACTCCTGGGCATTCTTATTCAGAGCTCTGGGAGACTGACCTATTTGAGATCAGCCTCGGTCTCTGTGGCTGATCATTAAACTACCCCTATTCACCCCTTGAACTGTGCGAAAAATCTAACAAACCACCTTCCTTAGTGAACTAAGTCTTATTCACGATGTTCAGAAAGAACAGCCAAGTATGGTAGTTTCGGTGTTCTTGAGAGATCTGGTTGATATTTCCCCCAGGAAAAGCAGCCTACCCACCCAAGATGACTCTCAACTCGGTGTTCAGCCTTGATGAATTAGCAATATAACCTGAGAGCAAGCAGGTTTTCTGGTGGATTTCACTTTTAGTAGGAAAACATGGAAATTCATTTGCTAACTAATGATGTCTCTTACAATTGTCATCTTTTCAGTTAGACTTATCCTCCAGGTGATTCCAATGAGTGCCCAGTAAGTTGAGTTTAAGAAATTTTAATTCTCTTTTTTTCATGAAGTCTCACTCCTCTTATGGAAATTCTTCCCTTCCACCCACTTGGGACCAACCTATTCTGTTTCCACAGCTATTTGTGCCATCATCCAGCAGCTACTAACGAGTCAAAGAGCAAATCTTTGCCAGGACATAGAGAGATGACTGCTAGGCTGAATTTGTAACTGAAAACAGACCACTGAAACTCAAGCTGCACTAAGAGCCTCATTACAGAGCTCCCTGTACACAGCATTAGCAAAGTCACTTTGAACTTCATTCCTAAATTTAGACAGCACTAAGTCATCTTAGAGGCATCCAGAAATGATGCTGTATTAGACAGAGCAACCTTGTGTTGGCCTACAAAGGATGACTCAACTAGGCAACCAGCAAATATATGTTTAGGGATTTCGTTTGGAATCACTGCCAGAACAGTGGTGGACTACTGTCAGAGGGAAGAAAAAGAAAACCAAATTACTACAGGAAATTAGTTTCTCCTTTCCTCTTCCCTTTCTTCACAAAACTTTTTAGCTTTTGAGGGCTCTTTAGCTCTCTGAAGCCACACAGAATCAAAACACATATTATACTCACTTTCTTATTTGCACAGCAGACCTAAAGGTAAGGCTGGGTATCCCAGTGTCTTGCAGATTTTAATTAGAGAAGACTCTCAGATCTTCGATACCAGCAGTTTAAGCAAAATGTGTATGAAGAAAACACATTTCAAAAATGGCCAGTTAGTGATAAATAACTTTCTTTAACTGGTGTTCATTAGAATGAGATATGAGAACAGACACAGTTATTACCCTTAGAAATGCAATTTCATTCCTGTCATCACAGCAATTTTCAAGTTGCACCTACCAAAAGAAAAACTTTGCTGTCAGGCTTGACTTTGTGTTTCTCCATGTATTTTATGAGGCTACTATTGGCATATCTGAAAAATACAGTTAAAGAAAGACATGTCTGAAATAATAGTGCATTAAAAACATGGAACTCTGTCAAATGACCACAGAAACATTTCCCAACCCTCAGTAAGTAAACTGTAAAAAGAACTGCTATCAGAAGATATGTCAGATATTTATCTAGCAGTTGCTCAAATAAAGTGTGCTTTTCACCAACAGGTGTGCAATCAACCATGTAAAGATTATTTCCATGAAGCATGCAACTTTTATAGTATAGGATAAGCTGTTGATAAGGATATACGACAGAGAGACACAATTTGAAGTTTATACTCTATTTTTCTAAAACAACTCTGCCACAGAAAGCATTCAACAGTTTGTCACAGCTCAACATCTAAGCTATTGTTTCCAGTTAGAACTTGGCAGAGCAGTTCAATCACCATTCTGTGTCCCCAACCTGCAGACAAAACTGTACAGTCCTTACAGCTCCCAAACTCAAAAATGCTCTGAAGACTTATGACCTGTGCCTTACCTTTAATTTACAACTCCAGATGTTATCTACAGCCATTTTCAAAATAAAGAAGCTTCATGTACAGATAAACTTCGTATCTTATGGAAAGCCAGTGTAATGAATCCATGTCAGAGCTGGAAACAGAATCCAAAACTCCCAAATCCATGTCCTCTACCTTACTTTAAGGAGTTCATGTGACTCCTTACCAGCTCTGATCAATTATCACCACTTGACTAATTTAGCCAAAGCACCAGGAAACAGTAAAAGTGGAAAATTCACCGATCCCAGACAGGCTTTGTATCACACTCCATTGAACATGTTACCTTCTATAGAAATTTCTGTCCAATACATTGCTGTCTCCACATACCTGCTTGTCAAAAATACCATTGCTTCCCTATTCTTTCTCACACAAAATGAATGAAGTTATCTTGAACATGTAATAGAAATGGGTTAAGCAAGCTTATTTGTCTGAGCCTGCCATAGATTAAATTACACTTATGACAATCCCTTCTAGAGAAATGAGGAGGCCACTCAGTTGATGTTCTTACCAAGCAGCTGAGGGAGAGAACACTATTCAAGTAAACCAGCTAATTCAAACAGGACAGCTGCCACAGTGTTAGAACCCAAATACTTCAAAATCACCTCCCCAGAAAGTCAGAGCTGATTTCTGTCTCCACCATGCTCAATGAACTGTTGTTACATTATCATTACTTACGTTGTTCTTCTAAAATCTTTCTGAAGAGTTGGATATTCTGGCATCTTCCTTATGTCTTCCCAGTCTTTATCTTTGGTAGTGTGGAAAAAAAGAAAAAGCATTTACAATTCTGAATGTGTAGGTTAAGTAATACTAAGGAAGAAATAACTACAGGAGTTGTTTGACTTCCTGTTTGTTGGCCAGTGCTATTGTTCTTTAATTGTCAGCATTTACAAATCCATCAAACTGACAGTTTCTTCGTACCTACACAAACAACTAGTAATTTCCTTTAGAAAAAAACCCCAACAAACAACTCAGTAGCACTGTGTCCGCTGCTTTAATGAAAATAAATTACCTGCAGGGAATCCCATTACACTGAAAATGCGGTCTAGCTGATCGTGATGAAAAGGATTACTTGTTTTGATGTCCTCCTGGCGACAGTGAAATATAGGTTCTGAAGTCAATAGTTCAGCAAATATGCAGCCGATTGCCCAAATATCTACAAAAGAGGAAGGATAATTAATGAAAATTTACTATACTCAATTGCTCTGGTTTTTGTTCCTGCACAATTTCTCAACCTGTATAACCACAGTAAGATAAAATGCTTCACATTTAAAAACAATGCACTAATATAATACATTTAAAAGGGTAAAATCTGGAGATATGTTTTCTTTAAACCAAAATTAGAGTCTCAAAATCCAATTTGTACAGTGGCAGTCCAGCACTTAACATATTCACAGTTATGGCAGAAAACTAAACAGTATTTACTTACAACATAGCTGAAAGGGCATTCAATTGACCAAAGATTATCCCCCACGAATATGCACTGAAATAATACTTCTACCCCACAAATATACACTGAAATAATACTTCTACCACGTATTTCAGGACAATTCCAAACAGACAATTGATAACCAAATAAACAGTAACAAGGAAAAGACTAACGGCTCATACGTTTAACCAAATATGCAAGCTAGTTAAAATGAGGAGAAAAAGATCCTAATTTTAATCAAGTGTAGAAGAGTGATTACCAAACTTTGAAAAAATTAAAATCTGATTTGACAACTGACTCCCACAGCAACAATACTTTACCTGTCTCATCTACATCTCATGTACATAAAGAAAACAACAGCACAATATCTGACAGTTGGACTGGACGATCTTAGAGATCTTTTCTACCTTAATGGTTCTATATACTGAAAGAAAAAAAACAACCTCTATTTCATAAAAATCTCATTAATATGTTTTTTTAGATTAAAACTATTGTGGACAAAAACATTAATTTACAAGAGAATAGTTTTCAGATTACATGTATTCGTTCTAGTTACTGCTTTATTACTACCCATTTTAGCGTTCTGTACAACCCAAATGCTTAATTATACATCTTAAAATGAAAGTGTGAGTTTGCCAGTGAGAAGAATGTTGTCACCAGTCAAGAAAAAAAAATGAAAGAAAGGATTTAAGGATTTGCTACACTGACAAATATGTGTCTGGGATACTGGGATACAACTTTGGAAAAAGATGTTGAGATCAGACAAATAAGTACAGTCCGCTGAATACAAGAGTGTGGAGACTTGTGTAGTAATTGAAGTTAAATTAGATGACCCTAGGAAACCTTTTTGATTTTTTTCTAATTTAACAGAATAAATACAAAAAGCAATTTAATGTATAAGTCAAAGGGATACAAAATTATTTAACCAGAGTTTAGTTTATTAATTCAGACTAAAGAAAACACCAAGAAAAGCCTCTTGGTTGTTGCAATTAATCTGAAACTCCAAACCCCACTTGCTGTCAATGGTGATGTTTAGCCAAGGGTGTCCTTAAGAAAAAGCACCACTCTCCTTACGTAGGAAATAAAGAAACGAGCCATCACACTCTATTTGCCAAAACTGGCCAGTTCCATTTCCATCATGTTACAGGTGTGGAGTTTGAGGTGTCTCAATATATAATCCTTTATTCCAACCTCCCTTACAGGAAAATCTGATAACATTTCATTCAAACTTTACAGTTTTGACAGGGTATAACTTGCTCTGTGCATTACATCACATTCCCGAGGTTTATCTTCCTTTGATTTTCCTATTAGTCTTATCTGCATGAAAATAAGATCTTTAGCTGTTGAGATTTTATCTGCTCAAGCAACTAATGCAGCATATTAATCACAACTGCTGCCTGGGTAGTAGGCATAAATTATCTACTCCAGAATGGAAATTACTTATTAACTGAAGAATAGAATCTTCATTTAACAGTATCTATTCACTCATTTTCATAACAGATAGCAAATCCTTTTGGAGATGGCTTATCTAGAAGCCAAAAGAGTTGCAGCTCTCTTAGTCTGTGTGGCTGTCTGCAGTGCTCACTGCCCATTACATTGTGAGGGAGAGGCTGGGCCACTGCTCCTTATTCCATTCATTACTGCTCTATCCAGAGTGACCTTTTCCTGTTAATGAAGGGGAAAAAAAAAGTAAAATCTAGTATTTTCCCTGACAGCAAAGCTGAACTGGGAAATCTCCCTATGTGACACAGCAAACTTCAAAACTCTGTTTTTCCTTGATCATTTGCACTGTGTGAGAGCAGAGCCACTATACAGTGCACAAAGACTGTACTTTAAACCCTTTGAGAATTCAGAAAGACAGACATTTAACCAACTGGAAGTTACATCTGTATAAACACTGGAAATTCCCAAGCTGGTGTTATAATTTTCTGTGGGATGGCATTATTGGGCAAGTCAAGCATGAGACTACTTTAACTCGGATCAGTTGTTATATTTTCTAGTAGTTCATATGCTGGGGTTCAACCCTTTATGTTTCTTGCCAGATATTCTTCATCCTCATAGAACTAATATAAAGTAACCCAAAAGACTTGGTACAGAAAACCAGAGCTTTAATTTCTGTAAGAAGAGATTAAATAGATGGAAAAGGCCTTGCAGCCATGCAGCTCAAGCAGGTCAGGGTCTTCTCTTCATGAACCTTTTATGTAAGCTCATCTTGAACACATCCTTGGCGTATATTGATACCAGTCACAGTTAAAGATTTTCTGCCAAGATTAGCTAGTTTGTTTGTTTCTTGTAAAAACATTAATAATTCTCAAAAAATAATGTACCACATGTGAAATTTTTTTCTAGTAGGAATGCCTCATTAAATTCTGCTAGGTTTAAATACTTAATAAATACAAGCAGTCTTAGTAGGTATTTATCTCCTACACTGTTTGTACTAGTCAACCAAGTACAAATTTTAGGTCTAACTATGGGAAAAAAGTCCTTGTCTAGTGCCATTTAAGGTTTTCCATTTGTGATCCTTAAAAATTAATGATTATTACATCTATTCCAAATATATTCCAAGTAACACATACTACCCCTCAGAAGTGGGCACTGACAGAGCAGAGCTTAAAATACACAAGTAGTATTTTTCAAGTACAACGTATTATTAGATTAATGCACATCATCTACCTCTAGCACAAAAGCAACTTCTTATAATGTTGTATAAAAATTTCATTACAAATAAAACTTTTCTTAACAGCAAGCACCAAGATAAGTGGCAAAAATTATTCAATAATTAGTTCTCTCCTCTCCCCTCTGCTAATGATCAGGAGGGTGAGTGACTTCACTGCTCCTGAGCCAAAGCTAAAACTACTGAAGGTATCCATTTGTTATGTCCCAGACCCACTGAAAACTGGGACACAAATGTCCCACAGAGTTGCACTGGGTACTAAACATTTTCCCAACTGATGTCTTGGGAGGATCCTAATAAGATTACCAGAGTAACACAACCATTCCTGTAAAAATGGTTCTGTTTCCTACAGTCTCTTCTACTGTCATTAGGCTTCAGGGCTGATCCGTACTAAAAGGTTTTTACTGTTTGTTGGGCTGTGTTGTTTTGTTGGAGTTCTCCTCCACTCCCAAGACTTACAGATTCCTCACTTTCCCCAAGTTTACGCTGGACCTGAGTGCAAGCCAATTTTGCTCTGGAAAGCGGGGTGGGAGTGACTCCTAACCAAACAAATTCCTCAGGTTCCATTCAAACATGTTCTCCAGTGAAATATCCTTCCACTATGACAATACTTCTCAAGTACTACACGATTTCATAAAACAGAAAAAAAAAAAATAGCCTTTTTTGGATGGACACTTGTGATTGGTAAACAGACTTCCCATACAAGTGCCTGTGTGTACAGATTATTAAAATATTTGTATGGCTGTCTATGTTCCAGTTGTAAAACCTGGGACTCTAATAGCTTTATAGGTTAGCTGAGAAAATCCTGTGTGTCCTGCTCTACTTTAGCACTGTAGCCAAGAAGCAAGAACAAAGGGATGCTGTTTCAGCGAGAGGGCTGATTAAGCAGACAAATGCTAGTGTACTCTTTCATTTCTATGGCACAATAATATCATTTCTGTATTTGTTCCAGTATCTTGGAAACATTATTTAAGAATAGTATGACCACTTAAGACAATAAGACAATTTATTAAGCAATAGCCTTGACTCTTAAAAGGAGGCATCTTTTCCCATGCATATTAACCAAAACTTTTCACTGAACACAGGACAGAATCCAAGATTAAATACATCACAATTCTTAACCATTTCCAAGAAAATAAATAAACAATCTCTTAGTGCCATAGAATTCTTTAATAAAATTCTGTTAAAGAAAGTAAGCAAAAACTTGGAAAACATCTATTTAGGTGCAATCTGAGGAATTCATCATTAGTGGCGTTTAGCATAATAGCATCAACCTAATAGTATCAACCATACTCAACCTAACTGCTTTTTCCTGTTGTTTTGAAAACAAAGTCTAGACTCTTGGACACATGTGAATGCTGGTAAAGGCAGTGAAGAGCAGAAGGACAGACAGCAGAATACAGCTTCCGTGCTCCTGCCAAGGGCTAATGCAACAACCAGGGTACCCAAGAGCTAGTTAGCAAGGCCTTAGCCCAAAGAGGGCTTTTCATGCCACCTGTAAGAGCTACAGCATTTACTTAAGATCCTCTAAAACTTTCAAATCAAGGTAAGGACATCAAACACACCACCAGTCTGGAAACCTGAAGAGGGGCTGTACAGGCAAATGTATCTAATTTTTCCAAATAACCACCAACTGGTGTAAAGAAAAGTATAACCCCTATAAAAAAATATTCCATCTCATGCTGAGCACAACAGCATATTCTAGACTGACTTGGAATCTTTATACACAAGAGTCTAGGCGCACAGAGATACTATAGAAAAAAAGAGTTTATTATTTTTTACACTGATTTTAGCATTAGAAATTAGATTTAAGAAAATAATATATGCTTAAAGAGGGATTCTTTGGCCTGGTAAGGTGAACAGAACATATGTGTTCCGTTATCTCACATATACACAAGGGAAGGACCTTCCATTCATACATTAAGGTCCCAATTTTTATGTGCTGCATTTAAACTTTAGTCAGCAACACAAAAGGTTGAGGAAGCGGTTATTAGCCTTTTAGATTTGACACCTTCTATGAAGAACTGAAAACGGGGTCAAACATTTACATGTGACAGGCTTTTCAAAGGGAAGCAAAAAATGGTGTCAGTGGGTTAAGGGTCAGAAATTTGCTATCACTCTTTGATGTTAGGCAATGTTGACCAGTTTTTAACAAACAGCATCTCAACAGACTTTGACTGAAAGAATAACTTACACTGTAAAGCCACAAAGATGACTGTGCTGCAGACAGAAACACCTCCCACTAATCTGAAGGATGTTCACAGACAACCAACAATGTATCTAAGAACAATGTTTTATTTCAGAAGTGCATCATCTTGTGCCATGATGTAATGTCAGGATAATTCAAAACTCTTAACTGCAAAACCATACTAACTTGAATTAACAGTGAAATCCATTATCCTCACTTTTCTTTTTACTTGTATGCCTTCATCCTAGCCTTTTAAACTAGGCTGCCTTCTTCTCATGTTTGTACTAACAATTGAATTAATTTCAATTAATACAACCCTAAAAATTTTAAAGCATCTTGACCGAAATTCTGAGTTCACTTAAATCATTCGTCATTTTCTGGAGTGCTTTAACGGGCAAGGCTTTCATCGTTCTCTCTTAACAGAGGTATTCTAGGTTGTCAAAATATTTTATTTTCCCACTTGAATTTCTACTTCTCAGTATATCATTAAATGAAGATCCTGGATTATATGATTTCAGACTTCTGCTATGCATTAGATACATTATCTAGCTTGCAACATTAGACTTAAATTACTGTGCTAGGCTTGACAACACAGGTACAATAGATTTAATACAGGGAGTGGCAACAAATCCTGAGGCCCTAAGTAGTCCTTTCATGCAGCAAAAATATGATTTCAAACAGAGAAATCCTGTTAAAGAACTTAATCCTTAGTTTACAGAACTTCATATCCAAGAATTTGGAAATTCCAGGTTTATGGTTTAATATGAAACCTTGTATTTAATGTGTCCAGATTCCTGAAGACAGGAATCATCACAGCTGAAATCTTACCAACAGTTGTACCACAGAACACAAAAATTTGACTTTTGCCAGCATCAGTACCTTGGGAACTAAACCTTCACAAACATTATATTGCTTTTTCAAGGATTTTCAGTGACTGTCTTCTCGAAGACTCCTCTCTCCCCGCCCACCCCAAATCGTATATACCACATTTTCATCAGCAATTCTTTAACTCCTCACTTGTGTCTCCAAGACTACTGCTGTATAAACTACCTTCGCTAGCAGTAGAGCAACTAACTTCCTTGGGAGCATGGGGTCATGGTTCCATGAATGCAGAGTGGAGTGACAGTTCCATCTTCTTCTTCCTCTTCTCTCAGTTCTTCTAGGACCTGGGCTCCAGCCTCAGGTGGTGTCATTTCAGGGCAAGGAATTAGGTCAGTGGGACAAGCGCTTAGTTCTGGCATGGAAACTGTGTTACAGCCTTGCTTTTTCCCTAATCCTAAATCTTTAGATTGCTGGAGATGGCAGAGGAACATTATTCACACCTCCAGTACCTCCAAGATTTAGTAAAGAACCTACTGCTACTTTTGTCTCAGCAACAGCCATGCTTCTACCTCCGAGGATCCAAGAGGTACCCTGCCAAGCTGTCAAGCTTTTCATGGAAACAAGGGTAAAATGAAAATTGGCCTTTCAATGACAACTCTTCACAAGTCTGAGGAATGTAATGGGTGACAAAAGGCAGCTTTGTAGTTTCAGGGCTACTTCCCCGTACCAAATATCAAACTGCAGCAAGTAAAGGAAGTATGAAAGCTTCTTATTGCAAAGGTCACGAGTCTCTCTTCTACTGCAAAGTATTAGGCAGGTCTAATACAGAAACTGTTACCGTTTCCTCCTATAATGGTGACAGAATTAAGAACAGGCAAGATTAGCCACTACTTGGTAAAGCAGTATTTACAAAGCGTCAGGAAATATGCACAGCTCTGCATTTCATAAAATCATAGGAAAAAAATTACTGACAATAGCAAATCAGAAAGCAGTACATATTCTTTGAAAGAGAGTTTTTTTTTCTAATTAAACACAAAATATTTTAATAAACCAGCTTTTTTGTACACAGTGGAGCTCTTTTGCAGGTATTATATATATTATATTTTGCAGGTTAACTCCAAGCTAACTAAAGAGGAACAGTGAGTTTGTTACCTGTTGTGTGCTTTCACTTGGCTTGTGTCTTAAACTATTACAACTTTTTAATAGGTCCAACATGTCAACACCTTCAGAACTAACGTAAGGTGAGCAAAAGCCCTGCTATCTGGTAGACTGAGTTTTAACAAGGAACATCTGTGAAGAATACTTTCTTGGACTGTTCCAATTCACAAGCTGTGACACTCTTTTCTAGAAGTTATTAAAGCTTTTCATGCCTACTTTATTTCAGTCAACGGAGAGGAACGCACATGAAGAAACCTTGCCTCCCAGACAGTACCACTGGAGAAGTTTCTTTACCCTTTCAAACAGAGTGTTTTACTTTACAATATCTTTACATTTCTGTTACTAAGGGTTTCTGCCTTACAGCTATTTCTAGTAAGGCACTGACAAAAAACTCCAACCTAATTATAAGCAAATCCATTGGATACACATGAAATAAACTGAGTAATTCTGCTGTCAGTCAGTTATTGACAAGAAGTCAACTGGTGAAGCAATCACACCTGTCCTGAAAACCAGTCATTCTACTCAGTCATTGCTGTCATGTTGAAAGTTTCAGTTGATATTGCTGAAATAATTACGCCTGAAGATCAAGCTGATGGATCAGCTAAAACAACTCCTCTGCACCAGAAGTATGCATCTTGTTAGGATAGTAGGCAGTTGGTTTTCAGCCAAAATCAACTTTTATGAGACAACTTCTCAGATTTGGTAGCAGAAAGTGCACATTAAAAGCCTTCATTACTGCACAGGGTAAAATGTTTATGGAACCAGCTTTCACAAGAAAAACTCATAAGTAATCTTTATTTTAAAAAATCTAAATCTTTTTTTAAACTGAGTTCATGGCATAGGTTGCTCAGGAAGATGAGGGAATCAGTGCTGCTGCTGCTGCAAAGCTCATCTGTCTGGTACAGGGCGAAGTCAGTGAGATACTAGGGAAGAAAAAGCTTGCTCATATGAGGCCCCATGGTTATTAAGGTTGGAAGAACACAAAGCTGATACTTGGAGGGAAAAACAGTTAGAAGGAAAAAAGACATGGAACTAAAACTAGGACCAGTAGGGAGGATTTTTGGCCCACAAAGGATTGACGACTCTTGATGTACATAAGACTAAGTGTAGGCAGATTTTTCAAGGCACCTCTTGCTCAAAAGTGGGGTTTTATCATAGAGCTATTGCTACAGAGGATATTCTGCCTTCTGAGTATTTTTATATTATTTTTCCTTCTCTAAAATAAGTCATGTACAGGAAAGTCATAGTAATCATCATGCAGCAGCAAATCTGCCAAAATACTAAATAAAACAGCAAAAGTATCCAGTATTTCCCTTCATAAGTGTTGGAACGGGAGACAGTAATGAGAATACAAGAAGTGTTGGGTGACCACGTGTAGAAGTTTACAGGTTAATTTACCAAATCAGGACAATTAGCAGATTGTAGTTGTGATTGAAGATTTATTGCGTTTGTTATCCTTTTCTTTCCTTTTTTTGTTTTTAATGTTCCAAATGTGTATATTTCTCAAGTTAACTGCAGATGCTAAAGTGACATCCCACGTTTTCAGACAAATAATCCATTCATTGAGTTAACAAAAACAATTCACAGGATACTTGTACTGGAGCTCCATATTATCCTTAACTGAATCAATGACTTTATCCTCAGGACAATACCATGAAGTAGTGTCCCCATTTAATAGATAATGAAACAACACTTGGGATGGAATAAATGAAAAGTGGCCAACTACATACAACACTTGGGACTGAATCAGTATTTAAAGCCAAGTCTTTTGAGACCCAGCTTACTGTCCTAAGAAATGAAACCTAGTCTGCTCAACGTTAGAGTACTTCCACTGGTCCTACACCAGCAGAGACAGGCTGGACCCACAGCACTGTCCCCATTCTTCTGACTATTAAGCTACTACACACCCCTCAGACTCTTCAGAGTTGACAACGGCCACCAGCTTTACTAGCTAATTTCCAGACATAACATATTTGAGAAGCAAGAGTAATAGAGGAGTTAGAAGAAGGCAGGAACTAGATCACAAAACAGTTAATGTGTTGGAGTTTGCAACAATCCTGCAGACGATACTCCTTGAGTTGCTGTCAGTACTCCAAGCTTCTCAAAATACTTATTAATACAGCTTTTAAATGTTCTAATTAGGTGATCTAGTAATCCTTTATATAACTTTACACTTCTTAGATTACTGTAGTAATGGAGAAAATGCTTTTTATTTTTTAATAAAAGAAGAAGCTTATATAGTATTCTAGACACATTTTCCTATTTTAGAGAGCAAGAGGAAAAGACAGCAGTAAATCATCCAGCACCTGCATTAACTAGATAAGAGAGCAACAATTAATCCTTGGTATTAAAATATTTTGCTTCTCAGAAAAAGCATAAGAATAACTTCGATAATCAAAATTAAGAAAGTTTACCACATGCCAAAACAAGTTTACCACAAAATACCATCTGAATCCAATTACTCCTCATGTTGTATAGCATTTCGCAGGGCACGAACAAGGTTCCCTTCTTGGTGTAGCCTGAGTTTTTCTTTTCAGTGCGCATAAATGAGTATCTTCCAAACCTCACTAATTTAATTTATTTTTCTAGTTTTAACACAACCCCTTCATCAAATCACAACCTCTCACAAGCAAGAATGTGGATTCCTGCGCAGCAGTCAAATGCTGACTGACTCTTGCTCTTCCTAATTACTTCTCACGGATGTTTAAAAGCAGTCCCCCGCTCCTGTGACTCCACAGATGACAGGTGGGAATCTCCCCTGTATATTTTTCCTGAAGAGTGTTCAATCTTCTGGTTGGTCCCACCTGTAATTTCTGGTTTACCAAATTTTCCAGATAGGTCTTATTTTTCTCCTCCCAACCCTCCCAGAACACGAGACCAAAAGAGTCTCAGGCATCAGTCCAAGATTTCCAGAGGCCCCACAGCCTGGCCAGCATGGCAACAGCAATCTGTGCGCACACAGTAAGGACATCTGAGGCACTCGGAATGTGTGGGACTCACTGCACAGGCAATATGGAACACATATGCACATATTTCCATCCTAAATCCTACATAATACACACTAGCTATTTCCCTCTCTTTTTTCCTGTATGAGGTCAAATGGAGTTGAAACTCTGACGGATCCCAGCATCCACTAAAAATTCATTCCCTCTGATGCACCAAATATTTTCCTGTGATGTTAAAGGGATTTTGGTATCTGCCCATACCTCTCACACATTTCCAGCTTCCATAACTGCATAGCAGTCTGGAAACAGAATGAGGTGACAGTGCACTACCCAGGCTTTGAATTGCAGTTTCTCTATACCTAAGTCTCGTTTGGGCTGGTAAATGCAGTTACCATACAGCCATTTCTGACATTTCTGCTGACTTATAATTTAGACAAGTGCAAAAAGGTAACTAAGAAATAGAGATTTCTCAGGTTTCCAGATTTATTTTTCACAGTAAACAAGCCCATCTTTTTTTTTTGGTTCAGGATAGGGTTTTAGCCTTGCTTAATGGGTGGTTGAATGATCACTTTTTGTCAACAAAATCCAAACCATCTAAAATACTGTAACTCATCTGATGCCATTTATCAAATATGCTATTGCTTTAATTAAGGCAAGTGGTAAGGAGAGGTAAGATAACATGCTTGTTTGATAGCACTGACAACTATACAAGCTGCAGCTTGACAAAAACAGGTCATAATTACGTTATTACCTTGATATGCTACAAGATGCCCCAGAATGAATCATACTGGAGACTGCCACATGCTTTCTTACTAATCTATGATGAAAGAGTTCTTATTACTTGCTTTACCTACTAAAACATTCTTTTCTAATCTGATGCTCCCAGAGTGAAAAAAAAACCAAACTGATTAATGTCTCCTTTCAAGCTCAAAGTCAGCTTAACTTTTCCTTCATTTTACCACAGTAATTTCCTCTGGTTTCCTTAAAATTAAAGTGCAGAAGTCTTTGCCCATACATGAAAGGAGCACTGTATCTTGCCACTTACTTCAACCTTATTTCTTTAGTATTTCAAGCATAAAGGCGTTTTCCATTGTGCTGGGCTTTCTAGTTGTTCAGTAATTTTATTAAAGTTTCCAGGATGGCAAGCAATTTACATTTTTGCAGTTACATGGTTTCACCTGAAGCTTGTTCAAGTTACTTTTATTTGCAAGTTTTACATCTTTGCTGAAGTGTAAGAATGAACTTAGAGAAACAGATTCTATTCTTGAATTATGATGCTGAGAATCCAGAAAACCTTCACAGGCTATAGTGAATTTAGTACAGATTAAATTGTGGTAATGGAATAGAGAGTGAACTTTGGCTTCCACAACACCATTCTCCCAATTAGCATTCATCTGGTAAGTTAGTTACTTGTAACTATGGTAGCAGATATTACATGTGAAACTTTATTCAGGTAGTGCTTACATTATAAACATTCACAATTCAGGAAACGAAATATTACTCTCCATGAAACCCTAACATGGGCTTTTTACTATCCTTATAACATGCAGAAAGCAAAAGCTATTTCTGTTTTTCAGCAATAGCATTGTCCTGATTCCTATATCTCCATAAAACATGATGTTATATATATGATGAACAACTACCTGTTCTGCAAGGAAATAAATTAAAAGTAGAATATGTAATTAGTATGAAGAGACAAACTAAATAAAGGAAAAATGTCACTGAAAAATCACCTCCAAAATAATGAAATATGTTAATGTATTGTTTTGTGTAATATATAGCACTTTCTAAATAGACTATATTTACTCCAGTTTTCCTTCAAAGTTAAACCCACAAAATGTAACTAAGATCAGGTCCAGAAATCAAAGACAGAAATCCTGAACAAGTCAAACATCAAATTCTAATTTCAGTCTTTGATCTTGCATGAGAATTATTTACATGCAAGCAAGCACACCTAAAGGCTTTATTACAAGAATAAAACCTATTTAGACACTATAGTAGGCAGTATCCTGGATATTTTGAATGCGCTGCTAACAATTAAATTATATGTGAAACAAGGATAAGGACGAGAGCATTACACATAGAATACAAAAAAATACATTTAAAATAAAGTAAAATCAAGACAAAGCTGGTGAAAACCTAAGCAAACATCTGAATCATGTAGCAACTGTTGGACAACATTCAGGACATTGCAGAAGAGAACTGATGACAATGATTTCCTAGTAAATTCAAACAAAAATATTTCTCACGATGACAAAACTGAAAGAGAAAACTCTGTTTTCAGCCTTATCTTATTTGTATTTACTAATCAATAAAAGTTATATATTATCCAAAAGACACTGGAAAATAGCTATGGAAAACCAGTAGCTATACTAAATAACCTGTCTTTTTTTTTTTTTTTCATAATTTGCTATATCTAATCACCTTTCTTTTAAATTATTGTTTCCAACTCAAGAGCAATTAAATGAGAATCTTATTTAATTTTTGAGTTATTACTAAAAGCAATACATTAGACTTCCTGAGAATTATGCAATATTAAGAGATCTTAAAATTGTATTTTTGCAGATTTAAGAGAACGTTTTAAGAGTTGCATCCTTTGCCAAAAACATTAGCATTTGAATTAAACTCTCACTAGCATGCTTAGCTCATGAAAATGGCCTTTTTTTTAAGTGCACATAGTGCCAAAAGCAAAACACAAGTCTGGACTCAATAAACTGCATGAACATCACCGCTGTCATTCTGTACTCACTTCTTCCCTTTGCCTTAAAGCTGCACATAGATCAGCTCCATGCACCTTTTCTTCTTTCCCCTTCTCTTCAGTCACATGCTCCTCTAATCCTTCAGTCAGCCTACAAATCTCAACTTGCAACTTTCCTTGTTTTCACTTCTTTTTTATTTTGCTTTCCAAACTGTTTTGAGTGCCCCTCAGCACCTACGTAACCATTCACACCCCTCCTGCGTGACTCACTGGTGTGATACAATAAATAAAAGCCTCTGAAATAATAAACTACTAGCAAAACCAGATTTGTCCAATGTACCATTGTCCTCTAAAGTTTCATAGGAACTTCTTGCCTGTGTTTTAGTACAGACTTAGAGATCCCTCAGGGCAAGAACCAAGTTATTTATGACATAATTAAACAAACAAGAGCATTATACTAATTCATCCTTCAAAGAGATACCCTGAGATAATGGTACGTATCACCCAAATCTCTAAACAATATGCTATCTATCAAAACCAGGTAGCTGACAGTTAAGGTAACTTCCTCGTACCACACACGCAGGTCACTCAGGAATCTGGTCCATTCCCATCAGTGTTTTCCACTGTGAGTATAGGGCAATTTAAGCATCTAATTTACAGGTGTTTGAGGCAATCCTGTTGGTATTTTCTTTAAAACACTTCTGTAAACACAGACTTAGTAGTTAGCAGCCCAGTCTTCATGGTGGCAGATGTGAAGCAGGCCCTAAGAGTCTCCTTCTGCCACCATGCAATTGTGCCAGAACCAAGCAGGGCACAGGGGCATTACAAGGCTCCGTCCCCAGCTCCCACTGGAGCAGATACCCTGGGATGCTTCTGTCTCAGCTGAGGCAGAGCTTCAGAGGGAGGCTGCTGCCATGCAGGCGTCACTCTGCAGGGTGACACTGGCCTCACGCTGGGAGATGCACTCTGGTTGGGGCACTGGGACACCAGCAAAAGGAGCTGCGGGAGGTGAACAGAGCATGGGGCATCACAGAGAACAAACAGAACACAAACAGGGTCACTTCAGGGATGGTTAAAAGATTTCTAGAGGACTTGGGGGTAAACTATATGTGTCATCCCTCAGATCTGCTGTTGAGAAAGAAGGAAGGACTAGTTGGGGATATGATAATCAATGGCAGCTTGGCTGTAACAACCATGAAACAATGGAGTTACAAAGGCAGGAAGCAGAGGTAACCAGCATGGACAGAGGCTGGAGAACCTGCTCCAGGA
This sequence comes from Platysteira castanea, assembly GCA_013397175.1. Taxonomy (NCBI): domain Eukaryota; kingdom Metazoa; phylum Chordata; class Aves; order Passeriformes; genus Platysteira; species Platysteira castanea. The sequence continues at coordinate 1,605,751 of VYXC01000924.1, read as the reverse complement.
GAGAATACTGAGGGACATGGGCTTGTTCAGACTGAAGAGGAATCTATGAGCAGCCCCCCAGTACCTATACAGAGGTGACCATGATGACGGAGCCAGGCTTTTACAATGGCATACAACAGCAGAGAGAGATTATCGGCAGAAACCAAAACAAGAGATTGTAACTAGGTATAAAATAAAAATTCTTCACTATGAGGATGATTTTGCGGTGGAACAGGTTAACCAGAGAGGGTGTGAAATCTTTGTTCTTAGAGGTTTTCAAGATGTAGTTGGACAAACCTCTCAACAGACCAGGCAGAATTCACAGTGGGCACTGCTTTGAACAGGAGGATTAACAAGAAACCTCCTAAGGTCCCTTGTGACCTGACTGAATCTCTCTGCAGTTAGTACTTTACTTTGGACCAGGTTTTTGGTTTTGAAATGCATCAGATATTCCTCACTTCTGATACTTCAGCTTTTGCTGCAGAGTTCTCCTAGAGGACACAAAATGAATTCCTTCACTGGAGGGTTCCAAATGGAAGTGGAAACCAATAAAGAAATGGAAAGTGCAAGTCTACATCAAGAAGTCAGGTGTCAGTTCATTCATTATCCAAACCTTTTCCTGTATATATGGTAGTTGAATAAACAGGAGTTACTTGAAAAAAAACCACACTGTGAGCCTTGAAAGTGTTGGTCCACACAAGAGATCAAACTGAGATGCCAGTATGACACAGTATTTTGTAATTCTCTGGAAAAAAAGGCCTACAGAGCATCTCCAAAGACTTCTGCAACAGAAAAACGCCTGCCAAGAAAGCCACCTCTGTACTCATAGGAACTATTTAACACTACTAACAGAGGGTCACTGTTTCCTTCGCAGTTCAGTACATAACCCAACCATGCAGCCAGGATACCTCCCGTGCACCTCAGTGCTTTAATTCTCCAAACACCTGGGTGCCGAGGCTGATTGTGCTTCTGGAACTTACTAGAGGGGAAAGAGCCTGGCTACCAGCATTTCCTGAACATGGAGCTTCATAAGTCATCAGGAGGAAACAATTTGCAGATTATGCACAGCACAGGAGACCAGTCTTCTGCTTATCAAGCCACACATTTCATAGAAGCATGTGGACATGTAACACCCTACAAGACTGCCATAGCTATTTCCCTTTTGAAGGTTTACAATATTACAAGATTTCTAAGCCCATATTAAGAAACCATATAAACCAATCCAAAGGATATTTTTGTTTTAAAAACAGAACAAACAACATATTTAAAATGTCTAGGTTATATTGAAAAATAAAAGCACGGTCCTCACAAAATTTTAATCTTGATTAACCTTTTATGGATGGGATCATCCTGCTACTACCTCAGGGACAAAACCCCAAAACTAGCTGGTCAGCAGATCATTCTATCTATTGTAAGGCTACTATCCTTATAGAACTTGCAGGCAAACGTCTTTCTTACAGGACAACTTACCAATGGCCTTTGTGTAATGTCTGGCCCCAAGCAACAGCTCTGGAGCTCTGTACCAGAATGTCACCACAACCGGATCCAAGTCTGCCAATGGCTTCAAAGGAGAGTTAAACAATCTTGCAAAACCCATATCAGCTAGGGAATGAGGAGAAAAAATGAGAAGAGTATTTAAATTTTAATACAAATAAATCAGAATTTAACAGTACTGTCAAAAAATAATTACAACAATAGCTCAAAACCATTAAAAATTACAAATCCAAGTTTCTAACAAAACGAAAACTACTAATAACAATACTGGACCAAATTTATCTAAGGCTAAATGCCATTTACTTCATTCCTAAGACTATGAAGGATAACATCTGATGTGTTTTCATCATGGTATTGTAAAACTTTACATAACACAGATGCCTGTTCATTTTTTAAAACTGTAACAGAAACTTGGTTAACTGAAGTCCACAGTAGTAGGTCTCTAACGTACATTTTCTCCTTTATTTTTACACATGCTTACAAAACGGTGAGTCCTAGTGACTGCTATATATTTACCCAAAGTGCAAAACCAAAATGACTGCAGCGTAGATTGTTTTGCACTACTTTTCAAGGCATGACTCCTACTTGATTTGGAGGAATGAGCTCCAGAGTCAGTCAGTGTGCACTGTTACAGAAGTGTATTTTAAAACTAAGCATTCATTCTATAGAACTCAAAAATTCTCTTTAGAATGAGCCTTGTAAGTAACACAAGAAATGCTAGATGGAAAGCACAAAATTTGGTGTACCATCCAACCCACACATTTTATACCCAATTCAAATCTGAAACTTTTGTTTTACACAAGCTTGAGTACTTCCACATTCTTTATTTTAAAAAGGTAATATCCATATCACTAAAACTGAGAAGGTGATTATATTTTAGATAAAGACCATCATAGCTACATGTGTTACTCATCCTGACGCCAAATAACTTTTGCGTCACAAACCTTTGGATCTCTACAAACACGTGCAGTAATGTTATTTACATAAAAATAAAAAACGCAAACACAGTGTATAAGTAACAATGCTAACTTGTGCTAACTAATCATAGTAGAAGTCAAAAGAACCCTGGCCATCACCACTGTTCTCTGTGCTTATTACTTTTTTGTTTCATACAGATGCTTTTATATATCATCAAATAACCTTGGCAAGTTTAGAAATGTCTAATAATGTATTTGGAATTTCTTAAGTCTGTAAACTCAGTGAATGAGATTCAAAATTGAACTAGAGGTTGTAGATACATATACTCAAAGAATACTGAAGATCTCTTTCTATCTTACACTGAAGATGCCTTTTTTTTTTTAATAGTAATCCCTCAGCTGCACAATTAAATTTTCTCAAAATGTTTACCTATTTTGACTCTTCCTCTTTCAGGACCTTCACCCATTACCAGAATGTTTGCTGGTTTCTGGAAAACAAAAGTAAGATTTTTAGCTGATTAGCCTTTGCTGATTATTTTGAAGAATAATAAAATTACATACACTTATTTTATAATGAAAATATTTCTAGAAATATCCTTGGAAGTCTAAAATTACCATACCTCTATGTTGCTGACATTTAGTTTTTACCTCTTGTTACCAATTTCACAATTAGAAAACAGAAATATACCTTGGTATTTCACAGTAAGAAATGTCATCTTTAACTAAATGTACATTTCCATTGTTACTAGAATGATTATATTCACTGGAGAGATTTTCTTCTACAGGAACGTTTTATGTTAGGCTAACTTTTATGCTAAACATTAATAATCTGGCAAGAACCACTTTTGCTGGTGTAAGTTATTTACAGTGATGTCAAGTCTTGGTACGCAAATGCATAGTTGAGAGTCACTTTTGTTATCATCCTATGTAACTACATTTTTAGAGCTGAGCTTGTTTTTAGCATATGAATGATAAAAATTACACGGACAAAAGCACTTTTTTTCCACAAAGTTGATTTCATGCTATGAGAATTCACTGGAAACAGGAGTATACATACACAGCTATATCCCAAAAGCTTTTGACAGTGCAGACAGCAGCTTTTCAAGTAGAACAAAACCTTTATAGGCATTTTTTGCAATCTATTTGTTTGCAACCAGCTGTTGGTGAACACCACATAAAATCTGCACATGACATCACAGCAATTGTTCTGCAATTAGGATCTAGGTTCCCTTAGACATCAATAGTCATTGCTTGGAAGCTTTTGCCCTATTGTGTTAATAACAGCTGTAAAAAAGTAAACAAGACTGAAAACATTAAGTGATTTGAAGGAAGAGATGAGTAACAAAGCTTCAAAGCAGAATTTCTGGAATGTTCATCCAAACAATAATTATATTTAAATCCTTAATGCCTGCAGAGGGGTCTGCTCAAGCAGGATTTGTTCAAGAATCTGAAAGAGATGTCCAGAAAACCAATGTCAGAATCTCACTTAAATTCTCAGTTCCTTGCCACTCTTTACCTGAAATGAGACACTCAAACTACAAATTTGGCTCAAAATTACACATATTTAGTGTTTTGGTTTTTTTTTTAAAGAAAGCAAACAAACCAAAAAAGCACCCTACTTCACCTATTCTTTCCCCTTCCCCCAGGAAGCTGTTCCTCCCACCCCAGGCCCACTGCTAGATATTGTTTCTTCCCTGGCTCCAGCCACTGCCTCTCTTTCCAGATGCCTCTTTTATTCCTCCTTTTTTAATCTCTAATTCTCATCACCATCCCTGACTTTTTATTCCCCAGCATATATCTGGAATCATTCAAGAGGGAATATGCACTCCCTTCTTGGAAAACACAAGAGTGATTTCAATTGACCCTGAGCAAACACTCACCAGCAAATCCAGGAAAGAGAAAGATGGCGCTTGCCCTTAGCTAATATTTAACGATAATAAAATCAACACTTCAAGGCAATTGCCGAACGCTGGCTGTACATTTATGTATTACCCTGAATTGAATATTCCGGAGAACAGAATAATCACTTTCTGCATATTCAGTAACCAGGCAGCAAGAGAAGCACACAAGTTCACACTACATTTTACCTCTGCTAGAAATCATATGGCTATGATTGTCCTAAACAAGAGAGCAAAACTCCAGCTTCCTTGATGAAATTCTTCCTAAACTTTTGCCTAGCAATTTGATTCAGAGTTGAGTTGATGAGTTTGCTGGATTGATGCTCCAAAGCCAACTGTATGAGGTTCAGCAAGGGAAAGTGTTGGGTCCTGCCCTCAGGTCACAACAATCCCATACAGTGCTGCAGGCTGGGGAAAAGTGGCTGAAAAGCTGCAGCTGCAGGCACTGGAATAGGCTGCCCAAAAAACTGGTAGAGTCACCATCCCTGGAAGCGTTCAAAAAACATGAGGATGTTGTACACACGGTGGTGTGAGGTGCTGAGAATTAGAGATTAAAAAAGGAGGAATAAAAGAGGCATCTGGAAAGAGAGGCAGTGGCTGAAGCCAGGGAAGAAACAATATCTAGCAGTGGGCCTGGGGTGGGAGGAACAGCTTCCTGGGGGAAGGGGAAAGAATAGGTGAAGTAGGGTGCTTTTTTGGTTTGTTTGCTTTCTTTAAAAAAAAAAACAAAACACTAAATATGTGTAATTTTGAGCCAAATTTGTAGTTTGAGTGTCTCATTTCAGGTAAAGAGTGGCAAGGAACTGAGAATTTAAGTGAGACTCTGTCTTAGAGGGGTTTTCCAACCTCAATGGTTCTATGAATCAAAAATACTTCAACTGACCTTTACATTCAGGATTGGATTTTAACCACTATAAAAATGCATTTATTTGTCAAGTGAAGAAAGTTGATTAAAAATGTAGTCACTGCACTGATTTCTACATCAGGTTTTTTCTAATAAAAGAATTACAATTGTAAGAAATAAACATTATAACTCCAGGAGATGTACAAAGATAAAAATCAAAATCTAAGCAGAAACAACGGGATTCTCAAAACATCTCACAAGAGCCATATTTTATCTGTGACAATAGAATATTCTCCAAGCAGCAATTTCTTCACAGAAAAAAGCTCCCAACTCTTTTATCTGCTGACATAATCCACAATATTCACAGAATAGTTCAGGTTGGAAAGAACTTCTGGAGATCATCAAGTCTCAAATCAGGATTAACTACAGTAGATTGCTCAGGCCTGAGCCCAGTTGGGTTTAACTTTTTCCACAGATGGAGACTTCAGAGCCTGTCTCTGAAACTTCCAGTGTTTGACCACTCTCACAGTAAAAAAAGGTTTATCAATACACTATATTTATGTCTACTGCCTCCTATTATACCACAGGATAGCACTGCAAGGAGTCTGGCCCAGTTTTCTTTATTCACACTTACCAGGCACATATACGCATTGATAAGATTCCACATGAGCCTTCTCCTCTTGAGATTGAATAGCCCCAGCTCCCTCAGCTTCAGAAAGACTCCCCAAAGCCCTAGGAGACTTAGTGGTCCCATGAATACAGGAGATACACTACGTTAGAGTCTATGGAAGCAAGAGAGTTGTTTGTTTATGTATTTTTTAAGCCAGAATGTTTTGAAGAGATGTTGTTCTGATTAAAATTTAAATGTGTTCTAATATGTAATCCACTGAGGATCAGAACTCTGCTTAGGCAGCCAGCAGAGAAACAAACTGATTTATAAATTAGCAGATGACATGTTCATTAGCTCTCATGAACCCCTTTGAGAGAGTCAGGGGCAGGGCAAACAGGGAAGGAACAAAATGGGAAACAATTAAAGACTTATTTCCAAAAGAGCAAGTGCTTCTCCTGAGGAACCACCACCAGTGTGAAGAGTGCAGGCATTTCGTGGACGGCAACCTGACGCCTGCAGGATCCCCACTGTCTCAGTACCATCTTGTATTGTGGCACCTTCCTGCGAGGTGAGAAGTCTTAGTTCCAACCTGTTCTTTAAGTAACAAGAAGCACACATCTCAACTTCTTATTTCCCACATGAGCAAATTTACCACTTGGTTATCTACTAACCAGCACTTTTTGAGTTCCTCTTGCTCATCACAGCTGTTCTGGCTGGGAAAGGCTTTTCAACGTACATACACTAAACCTGATGGGACCCATCTTTTTGAGATGCAATATATAATACCCAGTTCCTGTGCCTATGAATTTTTATTTAATAAAAATAAACAGTCGCAGAGGAGTTTAAAACATATGTCACATATTTTGTGGTTGTTTTATATAATAATGGGTTGAACACTGTAAAACTCTGCCCAGAGTCTTCACAATGCACACGCCATGGTGACAGTAACACAACCCTCATATAGCAGCAGTGCTTGGCTAAACAAGCAGCACCAAGACAGAGCAGCAGAACTTCAGGTGCTCAGGTATGGAGGAAAGACTTTGGTTTACCTCAGAGGGATTAATTTGGCATCAGAGATCCTCAGAAAACTATGTAATGAAGATTTCCATAATGAGGTAAGAGAAAGGACTACTAAAGGGGAATTCAAACAACCTCTTCTTGTTGGAGAAGGTAGAACATGTTAGTTCTACCTTAGTTCTTAGTAATCTCTGAAAATGGAGCTTTTAAATATCAAAACATTTTTCTCCAAGACAGTCACTTAGTTGACAATAAAACTACAGCCTAGTACTCCATAGTTACTGGACAGCTGCAAAAATCAGGAATTAAAAAGCCCCACACTTCATGTATGTTCAGGCTACATATAAGTCATAAGCACCAGCCTAGTTCCTGACACAAATCCTACTGCTACCCATGTGATGAAGAAAACAGGGTTTTAGGTGGAAGGAACCATCAAGAACCAAGCAGCTAAAAGACCAAAAGCTGACACATACTTAGGGTAAATCATGTCTCTGTCCAAGAGGACAGAATTTTAATAAAGAAAGTTTGAGAAGCCCTGCTTAAAATTATTGATTAACTCCCCTAAAGGATGAGACAACTCAACAAGGAATACACTTTTCAACCAGTTACATCCTAATTAATACCCTATTTTCCTCATACTCTCCCCCCTTGCCAAGAACATAAACACCAGCTGGGAAGCAAAGTGATGCTGCTGCATCTCCCCCTATCTAGTTGCTATAGGAACAACAAAATAGTAAGAACTTAGGAGTCTCACATTTAATATAAGCTATAAAAATGAACAGGCTAATCCCTGCTGAGAAATTCAGTTGAGGTTTGACTGTCTAAAAAACATATGCAAAAAGAGCAAGGTCAACAGCAACAAACAACTGAAGCAAAAATCTGAAATATCTCCAAAAAGGGATGATGATGATGATTCTTTATAAGTCTTTACAATAGGATCTTTACAAGTAATAGGCATGGATAATAACACTTACTTTTCTACACTGGTGGGGGAGAGGGACTAAAGCAAATAAAAAAATCTCGGTGGGAGAGAAATGAAAATGTTGGACTAACAAGAGTGTTTTCACAAACACTGAAAGTGTCATGACTGGGACTCATCCATCTGAAGATACACTTCTTATTTTAATATTTAGATGGTAAAACAGAAGAAAGGTCGAAAGAAAAGAAACCATCTATGGTATTAAAAGAGTATAACAGTTCAAAACAGGAAAAACAACCTAACAATAGATGGCAATACTTCAGTTTTAATGGTTGTTGTTATCTCCTGAAGTACAGCAGTGACACAATTCTTAAGAGATTTGGTGCAGAATTACAGTCCTGTGAGAAAATGTCCATGGGGATATACCACTTTCCATGCACCATTCTTTATTGTTTATATCCAAACAAATGTGTTTCCCTTTTGGAATGTGTCACTGGACAAAGAATAATCTGAAATTAGGAGGCTTCTAGTGTAACCGAGATTGCAAGTCTTACAGATAAAAGCTCTCCCCACAGTTACTGACACTGCTGTGTGATGAGGTCTTTTCAAGTCTTCATTAGTTAAAAAAACAATTGTAAACAGCACAGTGTTGATACATAAAGATACTTTCACTTCACAAGCAAAAACAAGAGCAATAGTGTTTTTGTCTCAGCTGTTAGCGTGCTGCTCCTCAAATGACACAGGTCCTGACTGAGATGGCAGTGTTCCACTCTGCAGGCACCACTTCAAGGACCACTGAGCCTTTCAGTTAAAGATAAGAGGGAGATGCTGATTGTTCACAGAAATTTGCAAACAAAGCTTTTGTTCTTCTCATCTGTAAGGAAATGTAGGTACTTCCCTGCCTTAAACCAACAATATTCAAACTCAGACACTGTGCTCAGATCAATAAACTGGCACATAGGTACTAACACTGTTGCTAACAATTGAGCCAATTAAATGTAATTTAAAAATTAAAGGCTTTTATAAGATTTTACATGCACTGCAAACCTCCAAATCATTACCACTTCCATATAAAATACTTCCACATATTGAAATGCATGTAGGAAAATTGTTATCCCCACTTCTCTTCTTTCAGAAAACTGGTCAACATTTTTCTGATACTGAAGCACTAGACAGAAGTATACCATATAGAGTAAATATCTTCACATCTGCTTCTCTTTAGCCTTACACACTGCAAACTCATATGAGAGTCACTACTCTGATTACATACCATCCATTTCCAACTTGGTTTTTATCAGTTGTTATCCCTAAAGTTACAAAAACGCAACCATATTTCATTATATTTTTGGCCTAGATTTATAATCCATACAAATTTCTTCCACTATTTCTCTCTCCTGTTGAAATGACTGACCTTGCAAGTAATATCATTAACAAATCCCATCAAGATGTTTATCATTTCATTCAAATCAATAATGTAATAATCCAGATATCAAATTATCAAAAGGCCAAATATAAAGCTGATTAGTACAGCACATGATCTACAGAGCCAGCAAAATCACAAGGAATACAAAATGCTTTGAAATGGTAGACCATTCAACTGAACTCAAAACTTACTTAAATCTGAAAAGGAGGAAAAAATAAGAGGTAAACACATTAAGTAAATATAAGACGACACAGGAAGCAAAGAGTACCATAGAATGCTTTTATCCAATCAAGCAGAGCGTTTGTGCCTCTGGGATAACAGATTTTAAAAGGGGGAAAAAAACCCTACTGCACAGAAGTAATTGAGGTCAGAGTAGAGAAGAGTGGGAATATGTGAGAGAAACTCTGCAGACACCAACATCAGTGAAGAAGGGGACAGGAGGTGCTCCAGCCTCTGGAGCCGCAATTCCCCTGCAGCCTGTGGTGCAGACCATGGTGAGGCACGATGTCCCCCTGAGGCCCATGGTGGTCCACAGTTGGAGCAGAGATCCACCTCTAGCCTGTGGAGAAGCCCATACTGGAGAAGGTGGATGCCCAAAAGACAATTGTGACACGGGACTTGTGATCCCAGGGGGGACCCATGCTGGAGCAGCCTGTTCCTGAAGCGCTGCACTTCATGGAATGGGGGAAAAAAAAGAAAACAAAACAAAACAAAACAAACCATGCTGGAGCAGCCTGTGAAGAACTGAAACCCGTGGGAAAGACTCCTCTGACAAGTTCATGGAGGAGTGTCTCCCGCAGGAGGGACACCGTGGTGGAGCAGGGGAAGGACTCCCCTCCCTAAGGAGGAAGCAGCGGCAGAACCAGCATGGGATTAACTCGTTGCTAACCCCATTCCCTATCTCCGTGTGCCACTGAGTGTGGGGAGGAGGTAGAGAATCGGGAATAAAGTTAATTCCAGGAAGGAGGGAGGGGCTGGGTGGGGGGGAAGGTGGTTTTAGGATTTGTTTTACTTCTCATTATCTGGCTCTGATTCTGATTGGGAATAAATTCAACTAATTTCCTTAAGTCTGGTTTGGCTGTGATGGCAACTGGTGAGTGATTGCTCCCTGTCCTTCTCTCACCCCATCAGCTTTTTTTTCTATTTTCTCTCTCCTGTCCAGTTGAGCAGGGTTTGGTGGGCACCAGGCATCCTGCCCAGGTCAAACCACCATAAAATAGTACACAAAATTTTACAGCTAAGTGTCACCAGATTGTATCTTTTAAAAGTTTCCAAAATTTATGTTAGTATCATTAGAGGAATATTAGTGACAACAGAAACATTTAAAAATGCATAGGACCTTCTTATCTCCTCTCTTGGCCCTTATAAAATAATTTTAAAATGAAATGCGTACAGAACTGATAAAGAAATGCAAGCATGTGCCACTCTTTGAAGGAAAAAAACTCTCTTGCATGATTCTGAGATATGGAAACTGGACATGCAGTGACAAAACATGCTGTCGGATTATGGCAGTGAATTATGTATTTCATAGCAGCTGAACTGATATGGTCAAAACAGTCATTTAACTCCAGATACCAGAAATTCTAATAGCAACTACAGCTGCAGAATTTACCTGAGACTGATGGTAAAACACATTACTAACTAGGAGTAGGAACAAACTGTACAGAAGATACCTGAAGTATTTCTTTGGAATTCCTTAGGTAAAGATTTTGGTTAAACACTTTCCTTGCTTGTATTCATTATGTCTTGAGAGGGGAAATGTGATGTTTTCATGTGGAAGCTAGTTAGCAAAGAAATCTTTTCATGTTTATACAATCTTATAAAACTTTTCTCTGCACAAAAGCAAAGGTAAAGGAAAGCAGAAACACAAACTCTGGCCACAATGCAACCATAGATCTGCACATTTTTTTTTAAAAAGTCCCTGAATTATATTTAAGGTGATCTAGCCTTCAACTAAAGCAAAGATGTAAGTATACAAGCTTCATTACAGACCAATTTAAACCAGCTCAAGAATCTGGATACTCATCTGGAGGATCAGTCAAAATCATACAATGCTTTGAGCTGGATAGGACCTCTGGAGGTCATCTGGACATTTTGCAGCTCAAAAGAGAGCCAAATTTGAAGCTGCATGAGATTGCTCAGTATCATGACCAAGGGAGCTGCAAGTCTCCAGCACTGGAGGTTACCAAGCCCTTCTGGTGGGTAATGCCTGGCACTGTCTGACAAAAAAATTGTTTCCCATCACCTAATCAAAATGTCTCTTGTTAGAACAAGGATCTGTCCCCCGTCCTCCTTCTTCTGAATTCCCCTTAGGAAGGCTTCACCTTTTCTACAACTCCCATGAGGCAGCTCAAGTCCCCTCAAACCACTCACGCTGCTGAGTGCAGTGGCAGCACAGCTGACGCTCACAAAGCCATCTCTGTCACCCTGCTGTAACCAACCTTTTTGCACCTTCAGCTGAACAGCTCCAGAGCCACACGTTTAACACCAGAAAAACATATCTGAGATAACAGCATCAGCCTGGAAGTCCAGTCTCTAGAGCACACTCACTACAAAAGTATTTTACCTAAGGCAAAGACAGACTTTTCCACTCCTGCCTTCATTTTAACCAAATCACACATAATCACACACAGACGTACATTCTATTCCAGTTGCTATGCCTTCACTTAGTCTCATATATAACCACCCCTAACATAATGAAATTAGTGGTCAGGTAGAGTATTTATGTCTCTGTTTGATTTCATTTTTCATAGGTCAGATGTTCTCTTGACATGTAATTAAGCATGTGCCTCAACTGACATTAATTCTTTAAATTCACTCCCTTTGGTTCTATCTAGGCCTTCCCCAGAAATGGCCAAAACATCCAGGTTCCTTATAAGAATTCTCTGCTTCAAAATCCATTTGAAACAATGGTTTCTTAAGCAATTTCTAGAAAAAATATTTAGTTTATAAACTCAAGGTGTTTGATCATTGTTGAAACAGGAAAAGACTATTCACCAACTCTATTCCCTGGTTAACCAATGGATAATATAGTTGCACTTATGTCACTGGAAAATTGACTGCAAACACAAGGGGAATATGAAATAAGAGTAATCACAAGAAGAGAATATAATTCTGGGCTACACAGAAGTTCAGAAATGAAACAGTCTTCCTTTCACACACCATTTCAGGTTTCTTATGGCTGACAGGGCATTAAACTACTGTAAGACAAAAATGAAGACTCCAGACAATTTTGGATGTTGGGCATTGCTTTGATTAAAATAATCTTCACAATGTAGCAGTGCACCAATAGTTTCACCCCAATCAATGGCAATGCAATTTTAGTGAAAAAGAAAAGGATGAAAAAACCTCACATTAGGAGAATGCCAAAACATTTGACACAAATTAAATTTTATGTTGCTATGCAACATTATCCAAAGCATTCTGCTGTTACTAGTGCTGCAATAGCACACTTGAACTTAAAATGTTACATGCAACCTTGAGAAGGACAAAGAAGGGGGAAGTCGGAAACAAAGAAAAATATGATCATAAATTTTCAATGAAAAATAAAAGGTCATAAAGCAAATGATCGAGTAATATGCTGAGTTCACATTGTCCCCGGGATTTTCAACACATTGCAGTACACACTCCAGCATTATTCCCATGAAGCTACCCAGCAACCATCTAGGGCCTTATCTTCAGACCTTGTCTGGGATCTTTGGGAGCACCAAGCATAGCACAGGACAAGACAGATTGTCCAACCTCTGCAACTCCATTTCTGAACAGTGAGATGTGCGGGCCCACCACGCATGGGAACAGAAGAAAGACTCACCTCAGGAATGCTTTGGAAGAATGCTCTGCTTTTAGTGTATTACAAGAAAAAAAAAAAACGGGGATAAATTTTTTTCTATAAAAGCACAGTCAAACTCTTCCTCTGTTGGCCCTTTAAGATACATCCTGAATGCCCCAAAATACTGTGGTCAAGCCAAGTCTTTGCATCTCTGCCATCAAGTTCTCATTACACATTCTTCACACATAATCTTTACTCAGAATAATAACCCAAAGGCAAATAAACTGAAGATATTTGCATACATGAAACATTACAAACATTATTATTTTCTTCACCTTTTTAAAGGCAAAAGCCAGGCAGTAAGTCTGACAGAACACTAACATAAGAAAGCCTATGCCTGTAGTAAGCTTAGGACTAGAATTTAAGAGAAGGGGGAAACGACATGATGTGATTCTCACATGTTCCTTGCATTACTTTGTTTCTGTTACAGCAGCATGAAAATTAGATACCATAACTGGTAATTCTTTCAGTTGCAGCACTAAATTCCACCATTGCCAAAACCTGATATTTGTTTTACACAATATTCTGACTACTCCTCTTGATTTAGTAGGGTTATTAAGATAGGAGGATGAAGCCTCTATCCAATCAAACAATAAACGACTGAAAGTGAGACTGGTGACACCATCATAAAACATTTTCTTAATTGCCTTTCACAAAGTATCTTTGGCAGTAAAACCTCCATCCAATACCTCCATTCCCCCAAGAGTCTGGTAGAGTCAAATAATTAACAAAGCTTTTCTGACTGCAATAAATAATATAGTATGAAATGAATAGATATAAACGTAACCTATTTTCATTACAAACAAGCTTCTGCTTGGATAGCTTAGATTGACTGAATTAGGTTGAAATATGAAAAGCCCTTTAATGGAAATTTCAAAGGAGGGAAAGAATAGGGTAGCATGATTACCTGAAGTGGTTACTTCCATGCTGAGTGGGTCTTAATGAGTCCCTTCTTGTTTGCATATGGACATGGGAATATAGCTGAAGGGACCCAGCACTATGGAATACATTTCTTTTGTTATTGGAGTATAAACTTGGTAAGATTTAGAGAAGCAATAAAAACATTAAATTTTACAGGACTTTAACAATCAAAGGTTTATGTCTAATAGTATTTAATATATTTTTATTAGCTCTTGTCAGTTTATTACATACGTAATTTTGTAGCATCAAGCTATATTTTTTAAATCCACTTTTCACGTATGCTGTTTCCCTATGCTCATTATCTCAAGGATAAAAAGGTGAAATCCCATCTCTTCTCCCCTCCTTCCTTCATGCTGAGTCTAAAGACTTAAACTAACCCTTAACTACGTGAACAGTTTAAATGCCTGTTATACCATAGCATCAACCTCCTTCTCCACGTGGAAACAATCTAGCTCAGTGATTTATAATGTAACCTCAATCCTTATATATAGTCCTTCGTGGAACATCTTCTTAAAGCAAGCTCCCAAGTTCCACTATTTGCAGGGCTAGGTTAAGTGTCCCTTTTTCCTCATGGATTGTCCAGCAGATCAGTTCTCAGGTTTCAAGATGAAATTTTATCACCCTAATACAAGCCTTAATGCCTACAGCAGTACTGATTGGGATTTTAACAGTCCTTAAGGTCTCAAACTCACCATCCAGTTACCATGTTTAGACAACTTATTCATGTATCACTTGAGGCAGCACAACCCCAGGTGTCTTGCAGTGGAAGAAAAGCAACTACAGACCCCAAAGCAAGCAGATGGACAAAGTACCACTGTTCAGCTGACACATGCGTTATAAACAAAGCTAAAAAAACCATAACCTTTGAAACCCATTCTAACAGAAACTTTCTTCCTCGTTCATCACCATCCCCCTGTTCACCTCAGGATTCAGATTAAATCTCTCTTTACTTCTCAGTCAGTTCTCTTCTCACCTTCCTGACTTGTGGGAGATCCTCAGGCCCATGAAGATCTTTATTTTTAAGAAGACAAGCAGCAAGGGCCAGCTTCTTTGGCAAAACTTGTATTTCAGACTCAGCCTTGTAACTTTAAGTTAGAGAAACCTTGTGCTCCTAAGTTTTTTCTTGGAGGTTTTCTGAAGGTGTCTCCACCTGAACAAGCAGCTATGAAGTCTTTTAAGTAACTAGTAAATGCAGCTGAGGGCATACTACAACATGGTTTACAGATACTCAATTTCATCTCCACTGTTGTTCAGAAGAGCATTTGTTTCACAATGTTAACCAGATCACAGGAGAGCAGAATCTCCACGCCATTTCAAGAGCTGCTCTGCCTTGAGCATTACCGTACCCCTTAAAGCAGGGTCCCTGGGTAGCTGTAGTGCTCACGCTGAGCCAACAACCTGCTCGTGTGCTCAAGGCTGGGGTTTCTGTCATGGCTGGGGCTGCAACAATTCCCTTGGATGAAAAGGCACTGATGAGATTTTATGAGGCAGTGAACCTCACAAGAGACACAGCAAAACATTTTTTGATATACTGCTATAGCTGTATTATTAGACTTCAATATAACAAAGTTAGTAACGTTCCAACAAGATAGGATGATTCTCTGAAATCTTTTTAGACTCTTTTCACGTAGAAGAAGAAGTCAGAAAGAGGTAACAAAGGCTATGTTTGTAGACAGATTCATAAGTTGTAATATTCATACTTGTTTTCTGAAGCCTGAGATGTATTCATTACCTGCCATTACTCCCACACACAGGTGAGATAAAGAGATATTAAATAGCACATCTGCATGTGTTTACATTCATGATGTCTTGGTAATGTTTCTCAATACAAATGCACGCTGTAAAATGTATGCACTCTGTAAAATTTAGCATAAAACTGCATTCCCTTTTTTCTCATTTTATCAGTAAATGCTAGGAAAAGGACCTTTATGTTCAGCTGGGATTCAAATTTTTATGATGTTCCTTTTGTAGTATAAGCTGCAATCATTACAAATCCAGGGTAACAATAAAGGTCTACATGGTCTAGATGTACCTGAAGAATTGAAGACCTAACCCTTAAAATCAACACTAATTCAGAATTATCAGCATCTCAAAACAATTTAAAAGCATCTCACCATAACAATTATTCACATAACTTAGATGTCGTAAGTGTTTAAGAAGGTTTTCTACCAATTAGAATAATTTTCTAACAAGCCAGGCAGGAACAAGCAGGCATCCTTTCAATACAGAATGTACTTTCCAAAATTACCATAAACAACTGAAAGACATAGATCTGGAATACTGCTATTCCAAACATGAGTGAACACTGCATACACAACAACCCAATTCAAGTATTTTATTGTTTATTTATGCAGCCGTTCTTGCACAAAGGGCACAATGGCTAAAGTACCAAAAAACAGCTCCTGCTTTGGAAAGCTCCAGTCTGGGAAAGGCCAGTACAGCAACAAAACGCAGGAGCAAACAGAGCAGTGCACGTTATGTAAGGAAGATGCAGCACCTGCACCACCACAACCCAGGGCTTTGGTTTCAGGGAGGGAGAGAACCTGGAGAACAGTAACCAGAGAGGTTCTTTCAAGCAAAGACTGACACATAAAACATTGAAACTGGGATGAGCAAGGGACAGAAACCAAGGAAAGCTTCTCCAGCCCCAGGCATAGCTGGTGAAGGGTGTGAAAGCTATATAAGCAACACGGGGGAAAAAAAGGCTCTGAATACAGAGACTGAAAACCTGAAATTGGTTGAAGGAAAAAGTCTTAACTATTTAAACTTAAGATTTAATATGCCAATTAAAAAATTATGGAGACCACAAATTATCTTTTAAGACTCCTGAGCATTTATCCCAGTTATTTAGCAACTTATGTATAGTCCAAGATAGTTTTCTCACCTTGCAAAAGAAAAATATATTCCTTTCTCAGGTACCATATTATTTACACAGCTTGATAAATATTTATGTTTTAAAAACCATTACTGAAAATCAAACAGTTTCACTTTAAAGAGTGACATTTGTAATTTGTGTTTTAGTATCAACAGTCACAGCCTAAGACAAGCTGGAAGCAAAGGCTTTAAGCAGCTATGAACCCTGCCATCTTGGGCACAAGTATTTTTGCCTGTTAATCCTGTTTCCAGGTTTTCACTCAGAAAAACATCACTTACTTATCCAGAAGAGTCTTTCCACAGAATACTTTCAGCCATTCATTTCAAACCAGCATCTCCAAAATTTCAAAATAAAGATTCTGCAGATGTTGAGGCAAAGTATGTGGGACACAAACAAGGAAGCTTCCTAACTCCACAAAACCATCACTTCAGAGCTGGTAACACTGCTCCCTCCTTTCAATCTATGAATCTCTTACTAGCAATGAGATGATGTTTGAGGGCCAAAAATGTCACAAGACTTTAGACAACCCATTTTTGAACCTAGAAACTTGGGAAACAAAGAGCTCACATTGCACTTCCATGCTAGTGGGAAGTGCCGTGACCCCTCATACAATGTATGAATAACCAAAAGCAGTAGGCTTTCAATGGCATACTTCTCCACAGCATAAATGAGTGAGATCCTGCTTAAAAATGGTTCATAAACACATCCATTAAACAGTTACGTTACATTCTTAGTATTTGCTATGGGCATTTTCACGTGCAGAGTAACATGTTTGGAGTAGCTTTAGATATTCAGGCAGCTGGATGAACAAATTAGGCTGACTGAAAGCAGGAGTTGTCAGCACCTCCACCAACACGCAGGTTACTGCCATGGGCACGCTCTTACCATGTGGTATCTTGCAGTAAGCACTAAGCAACCTGCTCCTTTCATGAAGGCATGAATGCATCTCGTACTTACCACAGGATACCACTGGTAAAAGTGTGCTCACAGGCAAGTAGAGCAGCTAAAGGGCTTTGAGCTCATATTCCCCATCTCGGCCACAATAACGTCTCCTTCAAGAAAACATGCTTATACTCTGACCTGCAAATCTCAGAGGAAGAGGCTCCTCACTGATAACCGATAAATGAAAGCTGAGGTGCAGCAAATCAGTGATGAAATCGCTCTAGATTAATAATGAGTTTATCCACCTGACCCAATATCTTACTGTGTTTATGAAGTCAACACAAGATTGAGGTGATGACACTCTGTCAGATGCATGAGTATTCCATTTAGGCTTCCATAGTACATATGGAAGCTTTTGAGCTCTTAAATTTAAAATAACCTAGGTACATAAAGAAGAGTGTTTGTATTGAACATACTTGATACAGTGACTTGAAGTGTTCATGGAAATTACTACAGTTTATTAAAAGCTGCACAGTATCTATTTAGTTTAATAAGGCTGCACAGTTTATTAGAACCTGCACAGTTTATTAAAAGCTGCCCAGTGTGCTAATCCGCTAATCTTCTGTCCTAAAAACATCTTGATTTGTGAATGTAAACAGAAGAAAAAAAACATGTTGGAAGAAGCCGTGAAGGCAGCTAGGCCAGAATAAGTTACACAAGAAGCAAGTTGTTTCTTTGTTTCCCTTCTTCAGAAGCCTACAAAACTTTTTTTGGGGGAAAGAAAGTACATTAAATGTATTTCTATAGTGTAACATACTGCTACAATACAGCATTTCAGACTGTTAAAACTTGTTTCTGTAGTGTATTGCCAGAATCTCCATTTTTATTTTACTACCTAAAAAAAATGCATCAGAAGACAATTATGTTAAGAGATGCTTTCATGAACGAATACATTAGGTATTAGTATTACTTGTCCTCATTAATGCAAACCAAAAAGCAGTTCTTGGCAGGATATTAACAGGTGATGCTTAAATATTTTAGATAAACCAGCTTAAGACAAGATGTGAGAGTCTGTTAACTACTTTTGAAGCTTAGGCTCTTTCCAAATGACACATACAGCACAAAACAAAGATTATTAAGTCACCTTAGAAAAATGTGACCTAACACATTAACATTTAAGTAAGCCTTGTTAACGTCTCCGGAGTTACTTGCAACACTTTTATAATAGTTTTATAGTGAGCATCAAGACCCCTCTTAGACATTGAAGTTGCTGTGCTGTATCTAATACCATGATGAATGGCTAATTAGTTAATGACTTGGAATGCCTACAGACAGTTTACAGCACCAACTACTAAAAGTTTTTTCAATCAATTATCAATCAAGGCTGATTCTAGAGTGAAGTCTGTGGTTGAAGATTTTCAACTTTCATGCAAGCTAGTTAATTATGATAAGGGATCAGCCTGACAGCTCCAAAAACCCTGTAGTCAGTAATACATGTACTTCTGATATTATAAATAACACAAACACTTCTGGAAAGTTTGCTTTTTGATTCTTTTTAAAAATTTTTAAAGTGTACTGACAAAAAAGCTATTTGCTGTTAAAAAAAAAAAAAAAAAGGCCTGCCAAATCCAAAATGGATAAACCCCCTTTTTATTTTGTAAAAAAGAATTACATAAAAACTAAGACATCAGAACTATAGATTGTAGCAATTTAAACATACATGACCATATTCACACATAAAGCTACTAATGGAAGCTAAAAGCTAGATGGGATAGGGAAAGGAGATTTGGTACATATAATTTTGAATAGGGAAACACAGAAAAGTTGTTTTGGGAAACAAAAGCCTTAGAAAAGTCAGTCTCAACATCTTTTCTGAGGCAGAACCACTACAGTAAGGAGGGTTACTGAATTCAGAATCTAGAGACTAAGTTTTTATGAGTCTGTAAGGTTTCTGTATGAGTATGTTTTTTAATGAGAACTTAAGACAAAGGAGAGTCACTCCACCTGGAATGTGTGAGCTTTTCCTACATGGGGGTCAAGTTACGAAACACAGCATTCTACCTGTACCAGCCACAGAACTCAAAGTTACAAAGGCCAAAGAGAGGAGCGATAATTAAGATAGTGAGGATGAGATAGAGGAGTATTTCAGGAAAGTCAAAGCTGAGTCAAGGTTGTATGAGTAATGTTAAAGGTGGCAAAAGGCAGATCAACAGATACGGAACGTGGGCAGAGGAGAAGGAAGTTGGAAGTAAATGAAAGATATGTGTCAAGAAAAAAAAAGAGAAGAATAGTTGTGGAGAAGGTTTCTACGTGCCGAAAACAAAATCTAAAGTAGTTCAGAACTAATTATAATATTTTTCCATTCAACAATTATGCCCTTTTAAAAAATGAAAAACAACCTGCGTAGACATGCAATGGCTCTGAGATACTGCCAATTCCTGAGAAACATTCTGTGATTCATGTCAAAAACACGAGCATGTTAAAGAGTGGCAGGTCAAGTTGCCCTAATTTTTTTAATTTTTATTTTTTTTAAATTAAACAACTCCAAACACATACTACACTTTAAAAGTAAGACACAATTATCCTTGCTACAGTAAATTTGCCTCATTTTACTAGATAAAATATCTATGTTTTCAGTGCTCAAGTTTTAGGATTTACCTCACTGTTGATGTTGCCAATAAGTCTTTGGACATTCTCACAAAAATCAAGTGCTTAAAACACAAACAAACTGCCTGTGGAAATTTTTATTTTCTTTTTTCAAACTGCATAAACAGGCTACACACTCAAGTCCTGTTACTCACAGCCAGATTATGATTTTTGAAAAATTTACTGTGTAACAAAATGCCTTTGAGAAAATCCCTGGCTTTCAGAACACAGCATCAGAGCACTTTATACTTCCTGTTACTCTGTCCCATGTTTTGTATAGTCTATGCTCATTAGCTGAAATTCTTCTCTATAGCTGCAACATCATTTCTGAAAATAGTCATAAATTTAGGACTAGGATTAAAGTCTAGGGAAGCCTTATCAGAGGCAGTAATAGCTTGGATACAGATTTAATGGCTGCAACATTCCTACTGTTAAAAATCCCAAAGCTATCAACACATTTAACAACTTGATATCTAATGTAGAGATGAAAAGAGACACTGACGCCTTCAATTCTGAACAAGATTTTTTATAAGATGGAAGTGCTTCTTGCATGCTGAAAACTAAACTAGACATGCACTGTAGGAGGACTGTACCCAAAAGGCTGCATTGTTCTACAAGCTCGGCATATGGGTACTAGTCAGAAAAACCCAATACCATACCTTCATTATTATACTGACATTTTAGTCACTCACATTTTAATGAAATTGTTCTCAGAAACAATGTAAAGCATTTGGAAATTAACAAAGTAGCTGTCCAGTTTTAATGACAGTAAATAGGACAATTTTATCCGACCCTCATTAAGGAGTGAGATATCAAAGGACTATGCATTTTCTGCAGAATAAAACATGCAGGTGAGCACCTAATGCAGACTAAATCCACACCCTAGACTACCTTGCTGTAACTTGTTCATGTAGTCATACCCTCTGCATTAGTTTAAGGTTTTCAACTAAATTAAAACTACCAAAATACTAAAAAAGGGTTACACATCATTGCACCAAGAAAAACATCTGTATAGTTTAAAATGTTGCTGCCTCTAAACAGTCAATGCTGTCCTGCCTGGAAATAATCACCCAGGCAGCAGATGGTTGGAGAGGATGGGCTCCTCTGCTGTGGCACTCCAGTCCACTTTTAGCATCTCAAAGGCTGGGTCAGACACAGTGAAGAAGCACCCTCACAGCACCGAGTGCATGGTACCCAGCATCGCCCCCAGTGCCACAGAGGGCTGGGCAGGGACACCACTGCCTCCACTGGCACAGCTGAACTGAGCACAGACCACTTTCAGAATAGCCACACAGGTACTTTTCAAAGCACTCAGAAGAGCCACAGAACAAGTTTAACACAGTTTAGTTAACCTATTTCAATACTTTATGCCCACTTTCTTGAGTTTCCCCACGTACACCACCTGTGAGAGTAAGGAAGAGAGATTAGTATCTAGTACTTTTCCAGTGAAGCAAAGAGAAAAATCCTGAAGTGAGCAGAACTGTGGGGAACAGCACTTGAGTAAGCCACGAATTATAAAGGAATATAAGGGAATAGGAATATATATCCCTATAGAGAGGGGATAAAATAAGAATCTAAACTTCACATTGCAGAAGGAAAAAAAAAACTTGAGATAAACAAGAAAACAGCTTGATTTAACATTTTTTTCAAACTTGACAAACTACTTGCAATATACACTGAGGCACTCTTATGGTACATAGAAAAGATTACTTTTAGGTCCTCTAAAAGGTTTACTGCTACTTCAAGTCCTTCCCATCGCACTACAGAAGCTGGCACCTACAGAAGCTGGCACCAAAGAACAGCAGCTCCCCACCAGAGCAAGGAGACACGCACAGAGAAAGAAGCTTCAAGTAAATTCTGCGTCCTAGAAAAAAACAGCAACCAGCCAGCAACAGCATACACATTTGCTGACAGCAAAATTACTAAGAAGCTACTGAAAATGTATTATATTCTCCAGCTATAATCAGAATTTCAAGCATATGCCTTACCCAAAACCTAAATGGGTCTCCAATTCTCTTGGATCTAGCTATCAAGAATTCAAATTAATATTTACTTGATAAACAGTTTCAGGGCTGATACTGGGATTCACACTCTAAATGTCAAGAAACAAACCAAACTTTAAACATCTTATTTAAGAAATTTTATTTCAGCTGAGTAGGCAAATAGCTAATCATACTCGCAGTTAAACAGCCACAAAACCAGTTTTCATAGCATTAGAAGTCAGTATCAGCTTGTTAAAATGTAACCTACTGGAGTTTGCATTTATTTCATAATTCTAACATTCATCACCCACAACTGTTACTTCAAAAGTAACTACATGAAAGGCAAATCAAAGTAAAAATGTACAAGTGCATTTCATGGATTAAAGAAGAATGTAGAACAGAAGACACATTTGTGAAAAATCCTCTTTGGCAACAACTACAGTGTAAGACAAAATGGCTTGAGTAGCTGAAATCCCCCATTCCAAGAGGATTTTCAGGAATGCAAAATACTGGCTATGGAATTTTTTTCATGTGTTACATTTGAGAACACCAGCTACACAGAACATTACCATGCTAAATCTTGGGATTTGGGCTCAATATTTAAACTAGCAAAACAAGCGGGCACAAACTCCTAGTACAAGCTGACTTCATTTTTATGACTGGTTTTTTTGGTAAAACACTGCAACCAAAAAAATCCAAAAAAACATCCCCAACAAACCAGAACTGGTTAAATAGAAATAAACTAATAGAAAAACAACCTCAACCTATGTTCAAAGATTATTTTACCAGTAGGAGCCAAAACATCACAGATGGAGGGCTAGCTTGGGGGTGGGGAGGAAAGTGTTGCAGGAAAATGTAAATAATTCCAGTATCAAGAACATTTTTCAGATGCCACCAGCTTACTTAAATAGAATAGAGTAATTTCCAGACAGTTTTCAACTACTTTACACAGTAGCACAGAAAGGTTACTGAGCTGCTTGGAAGTGCTTCTACAAGCCACTCAAAGGAAAACAGAGGGTGAACTGTGCTCTAACACCACTCAGGTGCTGAAGAAAGTGGAATGGGGGTCTGTCAAAACGCCTGTCATATATTCACATGGGCTTCACCTTCCAGAGGGCAGGAAAACAACAGAGAATAGCAGTTTAAAAAATCCTGTTAGTACTGAGGTTTGGTATTCAGAAAATTGTGTGTCCTTAACATTGACTACTTGCACTATAATAAGCCTTTTTTGTCTTGAAATCTTTGCTGCTTTGCTGTTAAAATAGGTGACAGAATATTATAAGTATTTTTGCAGTGGTCCAGATATCCTGAAGGAATTGTTCCTGTATTAATTGAAATGTCTTGACATTTTAATTCCAAGATGGTTTTATGTGAAATTCAGAACAAAGATTACTGTAATCCTCCCTTTAAAGATGAATCTGAAGACCGAATGCCCAGTTTCTGAGATGAATTCACACAGTCGGGTCACTTCACAGATCATGCAAAATATTTCCTTTGTTTTCTTTAACTGACAAAACTGTGGTATTTGGTTTTAAGAGCTACCATAAGGCCAGTGATTTCTGAAACATTAGCTAGAAAGCAGAAAGCATGGAGGTTGGAGAAAACAGAGGCCCTGAGATAAGCCATCTGGGAAACACCAGCTGATCAGTCATTTTCTGCAGCAGAGCCAGTTTCTTTGACAAAGTTCACACATAGTAAAATGAGAAATAAACTAACATCCTTTGCTAGTCACTGCAGCTTCCTGGATCACTAATCAAAGATGCTTAATTTAAATGCAAGACAATCTGCAATGTTACTGCAGCTGCTTAGTAGAGCAGCAATAGCTACAGCATGTTTGCAAATGAAGAGAAATGCACACGAGAAAGCACAAGATGGCATGCAACATGGAGAAAAAAATGCCTTTTTTCATTTTTTCTTGATTGTATGTTGTCACATTAGTAGTATTCACTGATTTTAACACACTTTTCCTAAGCTTCATTAATTTCTATTACTATAAAACAACATGGTACCAACCTCTGTAGCCTTATGCAGACAAGGTAGCGATTCCAAACAGAAATAATCCCATAGATGCAAGTGTAGTCAACCCCATTATCCCAAGGGTACTTTCTCCAACAGAAAAAAAAAGGTAGTAACACTTACAAAGAAAAATTTCTGAAAGCAGCTTCTAAACTTTGCATTTTTATTGAGAAGGCATAACTCAGTTCGCTCACTCCAAATGGTCTGCTGCACCAGTAAGTTTAAATACATCACATATTTACTAGAAACCTCCTTACGGCAGTGGGTACCTAAACTGGGGCTACTCGAAAAGATGATATTTTCAATCTGTTTATTCTGTATCAAGAAAAAAAACTCCAAATAAATTCTAGAGTTATTTTAATACTTTCACTTCCTTGTCACCCTTTTTCCATCTCAGGAAAAGAGATAAGAAGTTCACAGGCCATATGTCATCTGTTGACTTTAGCAACAAAAACGCCGCCAAAAGAACATTAAATCAGCCCCTTTGTTTCTTCTGACTCATCTGAATTTATATCCAGTCAGGGTTTTATGAGCATAAGCTTGTTTCAGAACCTGAGGTAAAGCATTTCTCCTCAACTGTAATTATTTTTATTAGTAAAAATTAATCTACATACATCTTCATACTCTTGCCACAAACCAAAAGGTATGCATTAGTCAGCCATGGAAAAATTGCTGTTTCCATGTACACAACAGAGGTAACAGTCTGCACGTCTTCACATACCTTTTTAAATCATGTGAAGATTAGTTTTTACAACTGAAGGACAAAAGCAAAGTTCTGAGTAATGAGAAACACACCATTTTTAAGAAGTGCCCCAAATATACGCTTAATACTAAAAAAAAACCCAAAAAACAAAAAAAAACAAAAACCCCAACAAACAAACAAACAAACAAACAAACAAACAAAAAAATGAAAGACAAAAAACAAGAAAAACACCACCCCAGAAAAAAAGATAAAAGCATAAAAGCATATGCTGATAAAACTCAGTTTGTTAAGCAGCATGTAAAATTTCTGGTTCATTTATCTATATACAAGCATGTACCGATGCGTGTATAGGCACCTACATACTGCTCTTCCTCACCAGTAAATAAAAAAGTTTATCTTCTCTCTAACCAGATATAAAAGAGGAAAAATGTGTTGACCTTTCAGTTAGTAAATGCAAGTCACTTTCTAAAGTCATCAGTGGAGTCTAATTTCTTGAAATATGTGGGTTTAGCTTGCATTTTCTTTCTTTTGGGAAATCTGCAAGCTGAGCATGATCATTCATAAAGTTCTCTGACACTGTGGAAAGTGCCCTGCATCCCAAAGAGATCGTGCAGATGGAATAATAAATGATTAGGAGGCCCGAACCCATACATAGCTCGGGAAGAACACGAGTCAGGAGTGCATGTCCATACATATTCCTGCATCCTTCCCATGCACGCACACACATGATGACACAGAACGGTGGGGATTAAAATTACAGTGGGTTTTTAAAGTTTAAAGAAACTGGTAGACAGGTTGACTTGGTATTTATTTATAGGAGTCATGTGCATGCTCAAATGGGTGCAACAGCGCCAAGAAGCTTTACAAGCCAGTACAACATTACTGGCAGAAGGCAGGAACCAACAGTTCTACATTCCTACACAGCAGCTGCCTGTCAAGAGAGGGATGCATGAACCTGTATCTAAATTTACTTTTGGTATCAGCACATAAAAATCCCATTTTAGAATTGCTAGTAAAAGGGGAGTTTCCCACACTCATCTATTTACATTTTATTTTTCAAACCCACAGTTTGCTTGCACAGCAAAACGCAAGTGGGAAATTTAAAAGCCACTTTAGTTCTGCTCCTTTTTAGGTAACTTTTCTAATCGTTTACTGGAAAATCTTGGGAGGGCCCACGGAGGAAGTGTGGGAAGTAGTTAAGTACTATAAACTAGTAATAATAAGCATTTATTTATCACAGGCTTTGAAATGAAAGCATAAAAGCAGAAGCAAAAAATGAGTATCCACTTAACATAATTCTAAGTCTTCTGGTGCCTTCATACAACATGCAATTATTTTTGTTTTTAGAAGATCATCAAATGACAAAAGTAAGTCACCTACATAAACCAAAGCATACTATACCAATTTCATAGTACATAAAGCAGTGAGCTACAAAATAGACCCATAAATAGGTAACAGATTGGGAAACAGGCAAAGACAAGTTAAGTGAGTTGTGTAATGTGGGAGCAAAGTTTTAGAGCAGAGTCCAGGTATAGGTCCATAGTAAGAGACTCCATATTTACATACTGGCTAGAAAAGGATTACTGTGAGAAAATGACTGGGGGTTTTCCCTAAACTAAAAGTCAATCAGTCAGCTAAAAACCTGAAAACTGTTAAAGCTTTATTGAATTTAATGTAACTGAATTACTGAAAAATTACCAAAATGTTGCTATTCTACAGAAACATTATGATGGGTCATTTAAAATACTTATTCTGAATGAACAAAAATATTTTTTTAAAAATCCACAAATTATCAGAGTTAGAGTATGAAAAGCTAATTAGTTCAATCATTTCTGAATAGGCTGGGCTTTTGAAGAAGACAGAAGTTACAGATTCCCACAGGAAATGATCTGTCTGACCCCTTTAGTTTGGGCTTTCCCTTTCTGCTTTACCTCTGACAGGAGAAAACCCAGGTTCCAGATGGCTGCAGTTTCCAGAAAACCCTGAGAGACAACAACTACTGCATTGTCCACTCCACACAGTTCCCCGAGATGCGGAGCAGGAGCACTGGAGAAAGCAGCTTGTCCTGAGTGCAATCACAGCCAGCCGGAGCCAGACACCACACTGGCATCTCTTGGCTCTGCTCAAGATTTAGCCTTGGAAAGATACTGGGCTTACTGTTACTACACCAGCTGGGTATCCAGGGGACTTGTTAAGATGCCTGTATCCAAGAGCTCACACGTCTGATCATCCTAAAGGCTGTGTACAGGTATTTGTTATACATACAGATACGTGGAGTCAAAACTATGTCAACCTCAATTGTCTGCTATGTCCTTCCACCAATAATGCCCAGATCAGCTCTTCATAAATTCTGAAGGTGGGAGAAGCACATAAACCTTCCATAATCCACTCCATAAAGAAACAGAAACTGATTAGCCTAAGCACACAACGAAAATAGCTTCTCCCAATACAGATGACATAGTGAAACAAACTACAGAACGCAGATGTTATATTCTCCTTCTTTAAGAGACAAGGGCATGGTAATAAGAAGCTGGGGAGGGGAAACCAGTAGCAAAGTCTTTACCACAGTTGGATTCCTCCTCCCTCTCCTTAGTGAAATTAGAGTGAAAAGGTTGATTTGGAGAGAAAGGGTTACACTAAGAAAACCTCACATGAACATAGATGGGCCCAGATTAATGTTTATATGATAAAAACACTTAAGCTACTTGGCTCATTTTACAAAGTTACTTTGTATGACCACCACAACAAGCAAGTTTTCTATTTCAGAATACTTAGAGCAACCATTTAACTTAATCCTAGGGAGAAGGGGTTGGGGAGGGGGAAGAAATCTGCATTTCTCTGGTGAGTTTGATTTCCAACATTCATTTTTCAACCAGTAGTTTTAATAATATTAAGCAGTATTCTAAAGAAATGCCCAAGGACGTAAGTGGAATATTAAATTAATTTCTCAATATGGATTTGGTGCACTTCAAACATCCCATAGATAAGACCTCCCTTCAGGAAAATACATTCTGTTACAAATAGGAATTGCTTTTATCAGGTTCTAAAGGATATGGTCTCTACCTGCTTTTGACCTTAAGCAACTAATCTACAGAGGGATTATTAGTACAAGAAAGTGCCCAAATCCTTTCAGTTGCTAACACGAACAGACATTATAAACACTACATGGAAGATCTCCGTTTTTTGACATCCTAGCAAAGTCAGACCTTTGCTGAACATTCCTGCATAATCTAAATACTTCACTTCTAGGGAAGGAGGGGACAAAGATCTCAGAACACTCTGAAACACTGTACTTCAAGTGCTGCATTTTCTAACTTGCTCTTAACTCAAGGTATGGAGCACTGGTTAGATCCCGTTCAAGCGGACAGCGCACAGTGTAGGAGTATTAGAGTAGCCCACAGACTACTTTTAAAAGCCAGAAGCTTAGTACTCAAAGGTTTTTTCTCCAAGATCTATTTCTATTAACCTCTTGTTCATAATGAAATGCTCCAGCAGCTAGCAGAGCCAGCAAATGCTCCCTCTTCTCGTGCAGGGCTTTCAGGAATGCTGCTATGTTGAAAAGGCAAAATTATCATTGCCCAATGACATGCAATTCAACAGCAAAATCCCACTCAAAATGGGCTGACAGGAGAAAAAACTCATGGATTTTCACAAACTTAGGTCAACTCCAAGGTGTATAAACTGACACAATGCTATTCAAAGAAATCAGTAATCCTGTGCTCCTGTCCCATAGTCTATACTGGTTTGAATCTTGCTAAAAAGGCTGAATGTTTTTTAACTGAGAGAGATTAATAGCTTAGCCAAAAAAATATACCTAAAAAGTCATTTAGCACCTTTCAGCCACACTCAGGATACAAAAGCCGGACATAAAACAACCCAAACACTACAAAAAATTGGAAGATACATGACACTAAATTAGTTTCCAATTTCTAGAAGCATGAGTGCAAGTCTATTTGGTGTTTGCTTCAATTTGAACACTTTCCTAAAGCTGGACTTGTGTTGGCAGTCTTACGCTGCTCTAAGTCTTGCATCACAAAGTTATCCTGATTTAATCTTTTAAGAACACTTGAACCCCCTTCTAAGAATAAGAATAGTGCATTTTAACAATAAAATAATCAGATCTAATGAGAGGTGATGCTAGAACAGCCTGTTGAGCTTTCTGCCATCACCTCCAGCCTCACGTTGCCTCTGCATCAGCTCCTGCACACCCAGCTCAGCTCTCAGTGAGGTACCCCTGGGAGCTAATGCTGCAGAAAACAAGCTCTGCACGTGAAAAGAGGACACTTTCTGTGGGTTTACTCCGTGAATGAGCCAGGTGAGCGTCCCCTGCCAGGCCATTACCATGGATGTCAATGCCTGGCGGCAGTGAAGAGGGGAATGAGACCGTCTCCTTGTGGTAACACCCATCCATTAGCTCAGCCCAAGGAAAGGACATGGAATTCAAGTCAGCAAGTTCACATTGTTCACCACTTTTATTACCCTGTCATGCATTTGCTGGCTGCTGCTGATCTTAAAAATTATTTAATTAAAAATACCTTAGTAATTTTAAGGTTTTTAAGTAACAAATTTGGTATTCCATCTCCTTTAAAAACCTCTTTATTTAAGATTTAAGGCAGTAGTAAATTAAGATTTAAACAATGTTCTTCAAATATCTCTAAGCAAATACCTAACCTCATAGGTTTCTGTTTTTTCACAACAACATTTGTTAAATAAATTACTGAGATCATTTCCATGGCTCAGGAGAATTTGACTAATATTATGATAAATATTCTTGGAGAATCTGATTTTATTTTTTTTAAAGCAATGAAATAAGCATAACATAACTTTTATGGATGTCACCATCTTTGGTCTACATCCAAATACAGGTTAAAAATAGTAAGAACAGAGTTATATTAAACCAAGAAGGCACAAGGTGTTTTGATGCAAAATTTGGTTTACATAAAATAGAAAAATACTTCTCCAGCAGATGTAAATTAAAACAGCTACGAGAAAAACACCAGAAAAACTGCTCCCCATCTTAAGAAGACACTGAGGAGCTGGTACTTATGTATTATGCAAGAAACTGATTCCAATGAAATTGTGCCTGAGGTATTACTCTTAGTAGCAAAAAGTCACAAGTATGAGCATATGAATAAAAATTACAGCTAAATAAAAAATTCTGGTTAATCGAGGATTTAAATTGGTTACTAAATTATTGTATTAACCTCTAATTTCAAGTGCAGACACAAGGACACATCCAGAATAACATCAGCTTTTTTCTTACCATGCTCAAGATACAACTATTTGACATACCTGAATTCTTCAGAAATCCAGAAAAAATTTTTAAAAGGCAAAGGATTCCAATTACACCTTTAAATCACTAGTGTATCAAAACAATTTTTAAGATGGTTTCCTTTGTTTTACTGAGGTATCCTGGAATCCATCAGTTTACATTTATTTGCAGACCAAGAACACACTAAGACTTCACAGATTTCTGTTCTTCTCCTCTCTCAGTTATGCCGACATCATTCAAACACTATCATTCCAGGACCACAAAATAGAGCCGTCTTTTTCACAATAGCAACCATCACCTCCCAAAAGACAAAGACACTAGACAACAGCTTTGCTGCAACCCATCAGCAACAGATAAGAACTGTAAAGTAGCAGCACTAGTCATGCAAAACACCTGGTGCTGCAGGCTGAAAATAACAGCACCAGCAAGAAAATTCTCAAGGGTATTTATTGTTATTATCTTAGATACCATCTTGTATTTCCTATCAAAATATCGAGTTCATATATGGCATTTAAGTGTATATATAATTAACAGTTCCATGAACAGATACGTCTCCCTTAAACAGAGCCGGATATAGACTTTTCAGGTGTTCCTTCTCAAGCTGTATGTAATTACATCAGAGCACTCTGCCAAAGCAGCAGCTGACTATTTAGGAAAGTAGTAATTGTAACGTGAAAATCAGAGTTGTACATGCTTCCTGTTTTTGGTCATGGCTACTATTCCAAAGGCAAACCACACCCCACACCCCTCTCCAAATATACTAACATCTGGAATTTAACGGAAAAACTGTCAATAAACAACCAAGGAACAAAGTAAAAAAATGATTCATAACAAAAACTGAAACCCGTTCTGGCCACTGCTGTTAGGTATTACAACAAACATTAAATAAAATTTAGTTCAGAAGGTGTTTGTGACTTGTATTCCAGGCCCGCCTTACTTTATTCTTATCTATTAAAAAAATATCTGTTCTACATCAAAAAATTAATCAAAGTTCCAACTTACTATTAAAAACTTAAGAACAATCTATGTTTCACAAAACTTAATTAGAGACTCTAAGTTTCTGGACACGCAGCCCTATTTTGACATACTGAGGCAACTACGAAAAATAACCAAATAAAAGCAGTGACTTTATACACAGGTTACCCTACCATACCTAGGTGTGTTGTTTGGCATATAAACCATCACACTGTTTGTCTCATGACAAATATTCTAGTTACAATGCAAGTGGCAGCACACCCGTATTAGTATTCTTTTCATAAACCATGGTAGCACTTCACTTAATTATGAGGAGTGATGGAAAACTTTAAGGGGAAAAGGGGAACTAAGACAAGGCAACTGGCTGCCCTTGTAATCTGCAATCAACTTCAAGAGCTACTTCAGGTCATGAGAAATTTCAAGATGATAACTCTTTTATAGTTCTCTTCCCACGGTCAGAAAAAATACCACATGGAAAAGAAATACTCCACAAAAAAACTACTCCTTCACTAGCTTTTATGGTAACTTGCCCGTAAGCCAAACAATGCAAAAGGGTATTAATCACTTTCATATTTAGATGCCTTTTCAAAGTCATGAGACAAGCTGTAAGAATGTTCAACCAACATATATCAGCTGTCTCACGTACTGTTTTCGGATATTGATATCTGCAATCCCTTTACCGGATCTGGCATCATTGTCCAAGCTCAGATGACTCAGATAAAAACAATGTGAAAGCATAGCTTGTTTTCGTGTTTAAAGTCGCAACTGGTCTCCTGCAACAATAACAGGAAGAGCTGTAGGGATCGATACGCAAGATTACTAACAGGGGCTTTTCTTGTCCTACCCAGCAACCCGCACGTGGAACTTTCTGAACCAGGTATCACACGCCACACTTACCAGATCTCTGTGAAGCACCCAGTTTGCATGGAGGTAATGGATTCCATCGAGGATCTGGTAGAGTAGGGATTTAACCATAGATCTTGGCAACTGCATGGGCTTTTTATTTGCTTTTGAGGCACGGTGAAACTTGATAATATGCTAGAAATAAAACAAGTAGAAACAAGAAGAAAGTTAGGTGATAGATAGGTGAGAGGGTTGGGTGATTTGGGGTATTTAACTACTAACACTAAATAATGGAATGAAATACAAAGTTTGTTGAACTTTGCAATTAAAGTAATAGTGATGCACTCACAATTCTCTTAAATTGTTTTTATTTTCTGAGTTGCTTCAAAGAACAGCTGTCAAGTTTTTGTGAATATCTAAATACTGGCTACTTACCTCCAGTAAAAGGTCTTAAACATTCTCCTTCCTCCCTCCTCCCAATATGGCATCCTCTTACCCTCGGCAGCTAGAGCAAAACCTTTTAAACCATGAGTATCTAAAAGTAGGAGGACCACACTCCATGCTGTCACACTTTCCCTCCTCCTCTTCCGAAACACCCAAGGATAGCATACTTGCAACTACCATTCCACCCTAAATCGGAATCCCAGTAGACAGAGATTAAAGAAATGTTTTAATAAATATTTGAAGGGGGGGGAATATGTAACTCCAAAAACCCCACACCACAACATTTGGGTGAAATCATGTTCAAACATCTAAAAATGGTTATCTTCTCACTTCCAAATTCTGGCTGCACACTTCGTTGATAATGACAAGCTGGTGGCTCCTGGATTACAACAGTCAGTCTGCCCACTAGATGACAAACACCACTTGAAATCACAGAAAGCAGTAGAGGACCCCAGTATTAGTTGAAGGAATGAAAAAAAAATCATTGAAAGATTGCTGAGAGATCATGAAATAATCATAAAGTAATTAATTCTAAGATCAATGTGGAGCTGATGGGTTAGGTTTAGTTTTGCTACACTGTACAAGAAATAAACTGGGGTGAGGCCATTCTACCTTTTCAATCCTCAGATAAGGTGGGGCTATGCAAGGCACAAACCCAATCTTAATACATGGTCATTCAGATGAAAAGAAAAATCTCCTTTTTGAAGGCAATTCAATGAAGCACCTCAAATAACAAAATAGTTTTCAATTATGTGTCTTTTGAAAGGTGGAAATAATGAAGGCAGTTTGCATTTTTACTGAAGATGAT
The DNA here is from genome assembly GCA_013397175.1 of Platysteira castanea. NCBI lineage: Eukaryota > Metazoa > Chordata > Aves > Passeriformes > Platysteira > Platysteira castanea. Next base: position 1,572,454 of record VYXC01000924.1, on the reverse strand, counting down.
ACAAAATGCTAGAGTAGACTATTAATTACCCAATTCTTTAAATAGGATTTGTCTAGTTCAAGATCTCACTTCCCAGGTTAAAGAGGTAGCCAATGGCTGTGCTTTAATTACACCACTGCTCCCTCCTCCATCATCCCTACTCTCCACCCAGTTTGTCACTACTGCTCCCAATGAAAATGGTAATGAGTTAATGTTTACTCATGGTAAATGCTACTTCTGGCTGTCACCAGTACTTTAGCCACTGTCAAACTGTACTTAGCAAAAGTGTAAACAATATTGTTTAAAGAGAAATAAGAAAGGCAGAAAACCACAAATAAATCAAAACAGCCTGCTTACTCCCTATCAACAATGTTCCCACAGAGTCTTCCACTACTAAATGTACAGTATTTATGGCTGTGTATTTAAAAACACTAGAAGTTTATAGGATTGTCAGTTTTTAATACACTCATGAGGATCAGTAAACAAGACAAGCTCTTAGTACCTGATCCTTTAGTTTCACTCTGAAAACTGTAATGAAATGCTTTAAGGGATTATTTCCTTAGAAAATTTTTTCTTGTGATGTCACAAGAAGATTCTGTCTCATAACTTCAGCTAGGAGTCCCTAGTACCACACAGTGCTCATTGGATAGTGACCTTCACATGTAATTACAATATAATTTATTAAGCAGTAATGATACCATAAACTCACAAATTAAGATATTTATTAATACAAGAGATGAAAAAATACAGAGCAACCAACAGGCAAAGGTCATACACAGAGACCCATGAATCCAGTCCTGCCCTTTTTCAAGGTGCATTTAATCACTAGAGGGGATTTCTACACCCGTTTAAAAACTGACTACTATCCACACAAAACATTAGTCCTTAGGCACAGAGAAAAAGAAACTGAAAGAGTCTCATGAGACAGAACTGGACACAATTAACCACAGACGTGTTGAGGAAGAACAACACATACGGCTGTGCTTCAGGCCCTGCTTCGGCTGCTCTGGTACCTCTGGAGGTCGGGGCTGAGACAGCACCAGGTTGATGCCATTGGATTTCTGTTCCTGCCCTCCCAATGTGGCTACGGAAACAAGCCCCTTTCTTGAAAGGGTTATTGAATTGCAGAAGCAAATTAAAACATTTCGTTTTGCTCGAAGCAAGCAGTATCACCACTAGATAAAATCCAATTTCCTGCAAAAGCAAATAAAACCTGTTGTTGCCAGCTTACTCTACAGAAGTTTATATCCAAAAGACCACAAACATCACAGTTTAGAGAACTGAAAAAAGCTAAAAATATACTGCAGGGCCAAGTAATATAGGCAACTGAAAAGCTAGATTTGGCCCACAACATTGGAATGAATCAACAGTGTTTGTGACCAAGTCCTACAGTGAAAAGTTTTCTAAAAAAAAGTAGTTCATCCAATTTCATATGAAGAAGGACCAACACACCTAACAAACACTAAACAGCAATTCTAATGGCAGTGTCCATCTAAGAATCAGAAGAGCAAACAGGTGCTGTTGCTGAACATCATCTCTTCCATTGGAGGCAACAAGCTTAAACTCTCTCTTATTTCTTTATATTTTCAGAAATACATCTATATGGCCCCACCACTGTTGTGAGAAATCATACCTCAAATTGAATAAGCAAAAAAATAGATAGATAAGAGCATCAAACCAGAAAACAATGGGACAAAAGTTTTGCTGACCTGGCAGATCAGGTGTACAGTAAGCTGCAAAGCAAAGGATGCCACAGCAGTACAACAATGCTAAAGGAACTTTTTAACTTGAACAATTATGCTGACTTCAGCTATGGCAGGGAGATGTGCTCCTTCCATGTCAAAACATTTAAGAGTCTAAATCCAAGACCTCAGGTGTAGAAACAGGTATAGGTACCAACACAAACGAGGATATTCTTTATACATAAGTGCACTATGCAAGCGGAGGAGGCACTCTTCACTAGCTTCACTGCCTCAAGAGTCTCAAATTGCAGCTTTAAGCACAGAACGTTACAGCCAGAACCTTAGACCTAATAAAGGTCACATTATGGAATAATTTACAGGAATTACAGAAATTGTAGTCTGCATTTCCCATTTCCCAGATAACTGACCTAACCACTAGGCTTCCAAACTAGACTTCCCTCATTCAATGAATATTTTTGCTGAATAGCACAGAATCAAGACTGTCTTGTGAGGTGAGGGTGTAAATCTGAACCGTGACAGGTATGAAGCACATTCTGCCTCTCACTCTAGGAAGAATGAGGTGAACTTGGACACTGAAGCTTCTAACCTTTAGGTATACTCAAGTTCTTTGCTGAATCTTACCCCTAGTGGATAACCATTAAGAACAACACATGGGGACTTCCACAACCCAGGCAAGTCAGAGGCATGTTTGTAACAAGACAATAAGCAAAGGGTCAAAAAGCTTCAGCACTCCCCATGTCCTTTTTCACTGCAACTCCCTAGAGATAACTCACATATACTGATACATCCCCTGGCCAAAAAAGCTGGAAAACATCCAGACTCATTCAGCAAAATTAATGAGGGATGCCTTAATTGTCAGTCCACCCTATACCAGTTACATGCTACAGAACAGAAACCCATCCACAATGTTATGCAGACATAAATTCATTTTAATTAGTTCATTAGAACACTGCAGATGCAAGCTCTCTTCTAATATATCTAAACTCCTTCAAAATCAAAGAACACATGTCATAAGAGGTGAATGAAACTCCAAGCAATATTGAAATCTATTCAGCAAAAGTAGCCAAGTCATTTTCCCTGTCTGTGCATCCGTATTTCTGATTCCTAAATCTCAAAAACATGCTGCCACTGACCGGATCTTAAAAATGGTGAGAGTCAATTAGGTATTCACTATTAAATCACTATTAAATATAAACATAATGTAAAAAATTTTCTATTGCTTGTACATATTTTGTTTTTAATTTAAACAAGACAGCTACTTTGTAGAAGTGATTTTAAGTCTTTATTCTAAATTAAATTAATACTTCACTGACCAACATTAAAGTACACACTCATTAGCAGTATAGAAAAGCAAGGAAGCTATAAATTGCTGTTTGCAATCTCTGGGACTATTGGTTTTACTTACTAACTACTTATTCCCAATTTTCAACTTCAAAAACTATAATAAAATTGCAAGGAAAACCAGATGAAACATGTTATTTCAATAAGACCATTTTAGCTCTTGCAAAGGCAAGACCATATAAATGAAAAAATGAAGAGGACAAACAGAACTAGACATTTGGAAATAAAATGATGAAGCAATACCCAATCTAGGAGTTTGCCTGCCTTCTTCTATGTTACCTAGTGCATTAAAATTGGTTTGAAAGTTGGCTGGTGAAGCACTATGTGCATTTTCTAAATTCTCCACCATAAACAAAGCAAACATAATGCATAATAACACAGAGCAAATTCAAATCCCTGGGATTTAGCCAGCAGTTAAATGAGCATTCAGTAAGATCCTAATTTTAGTCTGCTTCGAAGTCTGTCTGTGTCATCCCATTCCCAATTCCAAGAACTGCTGTTCAGTATGACAGAGGTTAAAACAAACAAGCAAGTTAGACCTAGAAACTTTCCACAAAAGTAGGAAGCCAGCTAATGGAGGGATTTTATGCATGTCTGACTAAATGAAGTTACAGAGCGAGCTCCCACCTCAACAGACATGAGGTAACCCATAGACACAAGCCTCTAGAAAACCTGACTGCTTGAGTTCTACTGCTTAAGGTAGTGCTTGTTGAAAATTACATGCATCTCCATCAAACTGAACTGCAGTCATGCCAACGGAGATGCCTCTCCCACCTGAAGTAAACTGCTTGCGCTCCCACACTTCAGCAAAAAGTCCCTGCATTCTATCCAATCCCTAATCCAGCCTTTGAGAATATAACAGAATTATGTCAATGTGCCAAGAAAAACTAAAGTTACACTTTAATATTGAAGAGAGGGAAGCTTAGATATGAGATAAATCTGTACCAAGGTCAAGAGGAAGGTTCATATTATACGGCTTCCAGTCTCATTTTAAACACAAAATTACTTCTAATTACTACATTTATTTTAAATATAAAGCATTTTAAAAGGGTATGGAAAAACACATCAAAATCTGAAGGTGGTATAAAAACTAGCCATGCATTGTTTCCATGATTTTCAAAAAGAGAAAGCAAAGACCCAATGAACCTGAGTAACATTTGTTTGCTGTTCCAAAAATAAATCATAGTTTCATATGCCTACATTTATGACTCATTTCAGACACCAGAGTTTTAGAAACTAAGAAAATTTTGTCAATTTACTTATCACAAGTAAAATAAAATCAAAACAGAAGTGGGTAGAAGTACCTCTAGAGCAATCACTTTAGTTTCCAATTTTGGAAACATTACAGCAATGAACATAAACTGTCTTTCGAAAGAGGAGGGGAAAAATGCATGCTTGTTCCCTCTAAATGATGCCAGTGCACGGCCATCATCAAGTATCTTCTTTAAAATGTCATTAACCAAACTGCCTAATGAAAGACCCTATTTCAAGTGACAAGAGGTGAACATTTTTAGTAACAGAGAAAAGAAATTTAATACACCAACTTTTGCTAATGCAAAATATCTATATCCAAAATATCTTGCTCTAAATATCTAAACTCTGAAACACGGACTAGGCATAAACAGATCCCATATAATTTTCCTAGGTTTTGCCAGGGTCTTTCTAGGTCTATAACATCTTCCAGTCCTAAATATGTCAAAATAACTCTATATGATGTTAATAAAAATCATCAGAATTCAGCTACCCTTTCAGTATACATATAAGTGAAACACAAAGTACTCACAGCACTCTGTTCACATTAGTTTTTCACACATTTTATGCTTTTGCACGTTGCCTTTGTTTTGAGGCCTGCTCCTACCTGTTGTTTCCTTCAATTCTCAGGCTTTGTGGTACAGAAAACGCGTCCACATAAACTGCCCTCAAATTCATACAAGTCTGGCAGAAAAAGCAAGTGTATGTTCCGAGAATATGACAAACGGCTATGGGCAAGGAATGCCACTGCCCTCTCCAAGAAATTCAACCATCACTTTGATGGTCAAAAAACCCCATCCATTTCACTTGGAAGGAATCAATCATGCCAAAAAGACCTACGCCAGCTCATTCCCTTCTGTCTGGACTAATCTTATACTCTTCTTCCAGCCAGCAGAATCCTATATTGGTAAATACACATACGAGAGAGGACTGCATGAAGAATCATCTAGCACAATCACCTGAATTATAACAGAAGTGTAGGCATGACTTCAGAAAATGAAAAGATAAAAAAATAAAACTGCTACACTGAGAAAAGTATTTTTATGTATATAAAGAAATTTGTCATCAACTAGCATCTGAATTATCTTCATGACTAAGAGCTAAACTGAAGCCTGTGTAAGAAATAATTATAACTGACTAAACCATATTTAAGGAACATGTTAAAACTCAGAGCTGTTAGACAATATTCATGTGATTAAACAAATGTGCAGGTTTATTGCACATATCAGTATGCAACACTCTCCCGATTCCATTTATTATAAAAGATTATTCAAAACGTTAGCCGAAATTAGGTACATTTATTTGTAGACTGAAAGAGTCAACTAGTGTTATAAAATTCACATGTAGGAAGAATATTTTCTCCTTTCCATTATTTGATGATTATTTTTAGGTACACATGACTATGCTAATAATCTCTACCCTACATTTTTCAAAAGCAGAGTTTATACATAACAAGTATTTTCTATAAAACAAAGCCAATCTGCCCATATATTTTTATTATCATCAACAATAATTCCAAGATGAATTTAACTCCACATTTCTCAGTAGTATTTGCTGCTAAGCATTTAGTTTTTAAAGACCACTGGAATCTAATAGTAAGAGAGAAACATTCAACCAAACCTAAAAAAAATACAAAGATCATGGTTTAACTGGTCTTGGATAGTGAATGTACCATCAAATCATAGTTAACTATTTATGTACCTACTCATTAAGAACCAGCAATGTTTTTTATTGCTATAAAACACAACACATTTCACTATGATAAAAATGTCACCCTTCTTCAGAATGAGATCAAACCCATTCAGAAGCTTCCTATTTAAGTTACAACGTATATTTCTAGAAAAAAGGATCTTAAACATTTGACGTTATACACAAATACTGAATGAGTCTGAGAACTAACTCTATCTACCTTTACTAGTTCTACAATCTATCAATCTCAAAAACTAAGAAGAAATTTAAAAAAAAAAAAAAAAGAAGTACAACAAAAATGTTGCTCAGAATCAAAAATCCTGCTTAAGGTATAGAGACTATGAAATTGAAGTCATCAAATATGTGCTTTTCTGTGGTACTAGAAGTGTGTGCTTTATAAATTACTTTCAATATTAAAAATCTGCTGTAAAAGGGAACAAAAGCAAATTTCTAAATATTATAACCTCTATGGTGGCTAAAAGTAACTAGACTGACAACAAGCAATTCACCTCCAAGACGGATCTCATTTGTATCAAACTTTACTTAAAAGTCCATTTTAGTAATCATCATGCATTTAAAGCATTTGATATAAATTTGAATAATGTCTTTCAGTGCACTAGCTTTACACAGAAAGTTCTGGACAGCAGTATCCTGTCTAGAAGTGTAAGACTAGGGTGAAATAAGAACATCCATGAAAGTTCAATAATAAAAAGTTATTCCTTTGCTGATAAAACAGCAAAAACTCTGGCATTTAAAAAAACCTTTTTATTTTTAAAGGTCAAAAATTAACAACCTACACACTGAAAACTTTACCAGTTCTCTTTGACAGAGACAAATAGCCAAGAAAATTCATAATGACATTGTGTATTTCACTAAGAACTTTGTAATCAAAGGAAACTAGTTATAAATCAATTTGTCAAAAGAATTCCTAAATTCTTAGATATTCTCTATGGTAATCTCATGGCTTTGTGCCGTTTTGTACAATGTAACTTGAGAGATAAGGAAAAAACCTATCTTTGATAGGCTTAGTTATTAAAATCTATGACTACGTTTGTAGTCAAGGACAGCATAATCGGTGTTCATCAATACCTGCCTAATGTAGTTCAGATTAGCATAGCTTCTACATTCCTTAGTAAGGGTATCAGCAGAAGTTACAGAAAATTATTAAGTATGCATTATCTTAACATAAAATTTCAGATCTGAGCAGTTTCATTCTTGGGAACTAAATGAGAAGTAAAAAAAAAGGTTCCTGCTCACCATAGAAGAACTTTTTAATAAGTTTAATTAGGACCAACCCTTTAGAACAGGACTTTTTGTTCAGTATTAGAAAATTAACAGAATAAGATAGCATCTAATATAGTTTATTCATCTCTTGCCAAATGTTCCCAGTACAGAAGCTGAAAAATATAATGATTTTAATTAATTTAATGATTGAATGTGATGAGCATTTATTCTTCTCACTGAAGCCAATAGGAGTTACTAAAGCTAGGCAGCTTTGAACAGAAGGACAGTTCCCATACTTCCTGATTTTGGTAAGTAACTCTAAGCTACCTACATTTGAAAACATTAGTCTCTGAAAATCTGCATCCCTCTAGTGACACCACACCTTCAATTCCAAAACTTAAATCCTTATAAACTGATATATCCATGATGAATAGCCTTATTTGTCTCTATGTAGTGCTGGGGAAGCACATGGTGCTAAGCAGTAAAAAAAAAAGTGCTAAACCCCTACTACCATTTCTACCCCAAAGTGTTGAAAGGGCACAAGCTGTAAAGCACAGGAAATGCAAAACACAACACAACACAGACAGAATGACAAGTGGTTGGTATTACTGAAATGCGTTACAAAATAAGTGGATTTTCAGGAGGTTTTTGAAGGAGGATAGTGAAGGATCTTTACGTACGTTAATTGGGAGGCTGTTCCATGTGTAGGAGGCAGCGTGGAAAAAGACACAAAGTTGGGAGTGAGCAAAACAGACAAAAGGGGAATTAAGAGCGATGCTTGGGAAGTGCTGACAGTAAAGGAAATGAGAACCAAGGTTAAGCCAGAACCAAGAGTGCCTTGAACACGGCCAACTTCATGCAAGGGAGTAAAAAATTCCTGGCAAAGGCTTAAGAAGCGAGGAGACATGGGCAATTATACAGGAAAGGAGAAATGATTTGTGTAGCATGTCCCATAGAAAAAAAAGACATAAGAGATAGTTAGGAAGTGGGAGACCAGTTCATATCAAGTACCTCATTGTAACAAACATTTCAGTTTTAAATAATAGAAAATAATTAACTTCACTGAGATTATATCCAATACTCAGCCATATGGGAGGAGTGGCAAGAACATCATACTGCAGTGATTCTTCTTCTAAAGCTGTTAAATCATGTGAAAAATCACTATGTAGTGTAAAAACCACATGCCCAAAGCAAAATCAAATGGAAAAGGTTAGGAAAAAAGGTGTTTAAAACACATGGCAATAAATGTAGCAGTAAAATGTGTTTGTTGTGACTGTTCCATAAAATGAATAAACTCATTTAACGCACAAATAAATTCTGTCATACAAAGCTGATGCATTTCTCTTCATCATCATTGCCACCAGTTATGTGAAATACACAAACTCTCAGTGTCCACCAAACTTTGATGAAGAAAACTTTCAAAACACAAACCTGCTAGCCTTTAAGAGAAATAAAATTAAAGATCTTTCAAGCTTTTAAAGGTGGACAAATTACCACGGTTTTACTTGTTCTGAGCCAGAAGCGTCTTTTTTAATGGTCTAAGTTTACTTTCCGTCCAATTAAAATTGCGTGTCACTTACAAGCTCAAGAGTCAAGAATGAAGAAATTGAGCAATTTGTCACTAACATTTGTAACAGCAACATCTATATTACTGAAGCCTTCAAAAGTAATACTGGAATTTATATTATCACTTCCTCTCCTTGCCAGTACTTTCAAAGGAATCATAAACATATTGATTACACTTCCTAAGTGTTTGATATCTTTCAGGTTTGAACACAAATCCAAGTCCAAGCAACTCACATCTTATCAACAGATGTGGAGCTTGAATATTTGCATCTGAGTTCAAGTCACAATGTCACTGATGTCCACCTCTATAACAGACTAAACCAAATCACATCGTATTCTGCTGGAAACTTAAAAACAGACATCTAAGTCTCTACTCCTCTTCCATGTAGTGATAGTGCATCAGTAGGCCCAACTAGCTTACTTGTTATTTTATTTCCACTCATACTGTCACAAATTCTCTGTTTAGGATATAGATGATTGAATGTTAGTCACTTGCACTGCATCTCAGTGAGAGGACTCATCAAAGCAGTCCCTCTCCTTTTTCTCTTTTGTGTGCATGTGCAAAATATCAGAAAAAAGTATTAAATACATTTCCAAACACAGTTTTAGAGATCTCAATTTAGGAATGCTTTCTTTAACTCCAACAAAGCTTGCAGGAAAATTCTTTTTACTTCAAAACCCAATCTGACTTAAAAAAATAAATTCTACATAGTCTTTGGCAGGCTTTAAAGAGTAAAAGTAACAGGATGTCAGTTAGACCCTTAATTACAGAGCAAGAAATTAATGCATCTCTGCCTATATGAAGGTACAGCACACACACATCAGTTTGAACAGGCTCTTATTGCACTACCTCAAACACTCAGGGAAATCTGGACTTACCCACAAATCATGCTCAGCATAATCAAACAGCAGCCAAACCTTTCTGTCACTGTGAGAAAGGAAAACCTTCTGCAATGCAATCACGTTTGGGTGCTTCAACTCTCGTAAAAGCTGCAGAGAAACAGAGAAGCTCTTGTTACTTCTGTGCTTGTTAAGAAAAGCAAACACAGCGACAAAACCACCGAACAAGTCAAATAGCAAACAAGTAATCCTAAAACAGGCCCTTTTGTTAGAAGGAAAGATGCCAATGATTCAGCACATTATCTTCCAAACATCAAAATCAGGATATACACAGCCTCCATGGCACGGGTTGCTGTTCTGCCAGCACAGGTGCCCACTACTAACCACCTTTCTCTGTCCCACGCTCAGCAGAGAGCTGCCCATACCACCTATTCATCCTGCTTGCCATCAGTATCTTTCTCAAAAGATGTTATTACATACAAATATAACTGTTTTCTTATCAAAGGTGAACATCAGGATTCGAGGATGCCAGAATGAAGCTTGTGCAGTTGGTCCAGTTCTTTGTCTGGACAACATAGTTCTTGATCACCACCTAATTATTTTATTACCAGTAATTTTCTTTTGCTTTGGATTCCTACCCCACTTGCCTCAAAGTTCATAGGCTGCTGTTCTCAGAACATCAGGGTGTTTTCAAAGAAAAGTTGACCAAAATGGATTTCCTACTGGCTGTTTCAACTACTAGTCTGTAATCCAGAAATAATCTCAAGTCTATTTATTGCTTGCCAGAAAGAAAACTATGTCTCATCACTAATTAGTCAGCATATTAAAGCAGGCTGCTGAAGTCATCCTTCTGCCAGATTAACTCAGTCTCAGGAGGAGTTGGGAAATGGTACCCTCAAAAACATCATTTCCATGGAATCACTTTTTTTTCCCCCCTCTCCACACTGTAGTCAGAAGAATGATTGATCATTTCTGTCTTATCTGGAAATTGCTTGCATCTGCCTCACTAGCCTATACATTGCCAAGAATCAATTTATAATGGCAAAATTGTAAATGGAGTAGATTCCAAGGCGCATTTGGGAGAAATGAATCTTTCCTTTTTTCACCCTACAGAAAAAGACTCAGGATGTTTCTTTTAGGGGAAATAAAATAAAAATACTGATTTTAAATTATATTATCTTTTGACTATACAGGTATCTGTCAAGACAAGAAATCTAAAGAATATCACAGCCGCTTAAATATATTCCAGCTTTCCAGTAAATGAAATCATTTAAATTCTTTTACCATGCAGTAAGTTTTTTCTTATTTTTCTTTCTTTCCCTAACCCTGAGCCTCCTTTTCTCCAGGCCAGACAACCTCAGTTCCCTCAGCAGCTCCTTGTGAGACTTGTTCTTTGTTACACTCTGGCTACAAAGGCTGGGTGCCACAGCATCCAGTGCTTCAGCAATGCAAGGCAGACCAAGGAAATGTTGGCTGTAGGACCACCAACACACCACATCAAGAATGGGAGCTCTGTTCCAGCTATGCTGGACTTGCAGTGGTGCTCCACACCGACTAGAGGAGGTCAAACATGATACTGTAAGGTACAAGGGATGGGTGTGAGCCACAAACACAAACTGTTGGTCAGACTTATGTTTAGAAGTCATCTCATCTAGAAACAGAGTAAAGCAGAAGAGAGGGTGACCACAGGGACCGAAGAGATGTGATCCATAGGTACATAAAGAGTGGAGATAAGGGAAGTCATTCTAAAAGCTCTGGAAAGATGTGATCAGAAAGGAATATAGGGCAAAACCAAATACACAGCTGTGGAAATCAAAAGAAAGCAAATTTGAGACAAGTGTTTCAAAGACAAGTGTCAATCTAAGGCTGAGCTAAAAAGAAATGAGGGACTTCGGAAACTGTATTTTCATTAAAGCAGACATTAATGTGAAATTTATGGGAACATAGCGAAGCTACTTGCATCACAGTTGTATCTACCACCTACCCTAACAACTTTTATGTTTGACTAGAATTTTGTCAATGTTTACCTCTTACACATGACCCATATATCTAACAGATACATGATGCACCTTCTTGTGATATGGGCATTATGTCCATGCATCACCATAAACACCTTTCACTAATGTGCATTTTAGCCCTACTTAGAACCACATGGACAACTTCAGGGACGTGGAAAATCACTGTCTACAGTACTCCTGCACCAGATTGCTGTAGAAACTCTAAACAAACAGAACAGATAAATGAAACATAATACCAATATTATTTTCTTGGGTCTTCTGCAGAAGTAAATCAGTTTGAAGACTTGGTTGATTTAAGCCTGAATTTAGAAGGAAGAAATCAATATACTGTCCTTGTAACTGAAAGATTCCAGTGTACTTGACAACATCTTGTATTACAAGATAGCCTGAACATTAAAAGGATCTGCAACTACTAGAATTTATTACTAAATGAACACAGCATCATATTTTAATAGTACTTTAGCCTAATGTTCCTCTAAGTTCCATCATACTCAGCTTGAGGTAAAATGCTAATAAAAATCTGTGTCTCAGTTACAACACATTTCTTTCTTGTAGCAGCACACAAAGCAATTTAGATAGAAAGACGTTGAAAAGGACTTCATGGTGAATTGTCAATATCTGTTCAACTTTGACTCTCCTGTACAATGGCTTTTATCTAAACAGATTATTATGATTATTACTAAAATTATTACCAAGGCGATTGTACAAGCATCTTTGCTTATCACCGTTCTTAGCTGATGTCACAGCCTAAAGTTTAAAATTATGCTTTTGGATAGCCCAAATAGCACAGAACAGCTTCTAGGATTCCCAGATGGCTATCTGCTATATGTTGAATTGCAAGTAATTTCATCAATTGTCTCATGAATAATAAGTTCTCTATGACGAACACTCTGAGAATTTCCCTCACAAGTGAATATCTCTTGTAGCAGCGGAAGAGGAAGCCTCTGATGCCCAAGAAAAAGTTAAGTTGGCAACAGCATTGGTATAGAAGCTTGAAGCACTGGAAATGTAAAGTGTCAGCAGTCATGCTGAGGTAAACTTTGCACAGAAAATCCAATTAAAGAGTAAAGGTTGTCTAGCCAGAGAAGGAGCACAAGAGAATGTACAAGATTAAGCAAGTAAAAGTGGGATATCATTAAAAAAAAAATGAAAATAAAAAACTGAAATATTTTACCTCAGGTTTTAATAATAGCTATGATACTGATCGTGGAATGAACAAACACACAGATAATAGAAATGTCTGACGCTTAAGAAAGCAAATTAACACGAGTCATATACAAGCAAAACTCAGAGATGGTATCAGATGATTAGCAAACACATCACATACATTCAAAAAAGGGACACAAAGGAGAAAAGGCATTTGGAGACCTGTGAATCTAAAGCACACTAAAAGCCAATTTTGAAACAATGAGGACAAAGAAAAATGTGTGACAAACTATCCTGACTTTCTTCTCTGATAATTGATTTTCTAGACAAGCAGAAGATCTGTATTCAAATTTCAACCTTACAATAGTTTTAAGTACTTCATCAGATGGGAAAGATGACAGCTGGAATACGTTCAAGGTGAGCAAGAAACTAAAAGGGCAGCTGACAATGGGACATATTTCAAGGTAAAGTAGCTCTATATATTAAGTATTTGGGGAGTTACCAAAGAACAAGTGTTGTGCTTATTAATAAAACCCATCTTAGTATCAACATCATGAGTGTGAATGGAATTATCTGATTAAATAAAGGCAGCATTCCCAAGGAAGAAAAAGAATGTGATAATGCATCATCTTTTATGCTACTTTATCCCGTGACTGAGTAAACAAAGAGTAATAGACACGCGATTAAATTAGCAGCATAAAATCTGAATTTGTGCACTTAAAAACTAACCAAGAACTTCTATAGACTGAAAACTCATCAGGTACAAGTGACAAATGGTAGAAGTGGATTGACATAAAACAGTGAAGAAAATTAAGAGGGTAAATCTGGTATTAGATATCCTAGCTCTTTATAGGAGAGAATGGGATGTATCGATATCAACACATAAAAGGCTTCTGTGATGTATTTTTTAAATACTATATGTAGTTTTCTTTGCTCAAACACTTCCCCCACCACACCCACACAAAAGATGAACCCATCCTCAAAGAGGCAAAGGGTGACCAAAGGAGCAAAACAATCTGTCTCTCAACAGGGAATTCTCAATTACTGTAACTCTCTCAACTACTGTAACTAATCAAATATTGAAAGGAAGTAAGATGGATACCCACTAAAATACAAAGACGTGAGCATCAATGATGAAAGAAATCATTATACTAGATGATAATCATGGCTGAAGAACAGAAAGCCAGCTAATAAGAGATAAAATTACCCTGCAAGATAGCATCTCATCAACAGGAAGGTTCAGGAATAGCTTCTCGATACCAGGGAAAATAGTGTATCTCATGTGCTTCTTGATCAACATTGGAAAACAAATTTACTTGATGAATTTGATGTAAGTCAGCCACTAGATTCCCAAGATAGGTGCCTATGCAGTACGTGTTCTTGTAGCAGCCTTCATGAAAACTGGATTTAGTGAGGTTTTACTGATCATCTCCAGCAGATGGAAAAGATAATTGACAGCAAGCTCCTACAGCAATTTGGTTTAAACACTTGAACTGAGCCTGTAAATCATCTATCACCATATAATCCAAGTTCCTTTTAGAAGAAGTAGACTAGCAACTAGGAAGTCTCTTGCTCTTTTGAGGTATGTAAAATTGTCCCTTTTTTCCTCCCAAAGAGATAGACAGCTTCTATGATTGGGAGAAGAGTTGCTGTGTTACCAATATAAACAATGTAATCAACTATGAAGGCATTTAGCACATTTAAAAACAAGTCAAACAGTACATTCCTCAAGGAAATAAATCTTGCACAGAAATACTTTAATGCCACAGAATGAATAATGCTTTCTAGCTACCACTTAGAAAAGCAGGGTGAGGACAGACACTTTCATCTTGGTGTGAAGGAAACCTATGAAAAATTAGAAAAAACAGAAAGACAAACAATGCTTTCACTACTGACACTAGTAAATCTTGCAGCAAACACATATTTCTGTGTCAGTGATGACAAAAGTTATGGGTAACCACCTTCAGAAATTTATACAGAGGGCAATCTCATCTAAGAGGTGTACCTACCTTTCACATAGTTTACTTCAGTCTTTTGATCTATGTACTTCAACTGATCTCGAACAGCGCTGGTAGTTTCTTTGATGGAAATGCACACTGTACGGCATTTAACTATTTTCAAGGTTAGAATGAAAACCTTTAACAGGCAGAAATGTGGATCACAAGAAATCACAGCAAAGACCAAAGCATGAGGCTGATTGTTCATAAAAGCAATTGCACATTATAGAATTTTAAAGCCGCCTCTTGTGTGATGAATCTATTCAAAGCTTCTAGGGCCACTGAAGTTGTTTTTTAATTGAAGCTGGGGTTTTTAAAGGAACATAATGATCATAATTTTACTTCTTCAGAAGGTCTTTTAAAGGTCCAGCTGGTTTAGATGTTATTAATCAATACTAGATACTCTCCTCTGTGTTATTAATATTATCCTTTCCACATAGACCCTCTGCTGCCTATTATCATATTGAGCTCATGCTGCACCTTTTCCCTCAGGGAGGCATATATGGGCCTTTCAAAAAAACCGAAAAAAGCACCAGTAAAAAAAAAATCCCAAAACGAAACAAAAAGATCCATACAAACAAAAAAACAAACAAAAAAACCCAACAACCAAGCAGCTGTTCCTTTTATTAAACATGTAAGAACAATCCTTTGCTAACTGTGCAACAGATCTTGAAGTTATCAAGATAAGAGGAGAAGTTATCAAGAAAAGAGAAGGGAATTCAAATTCAAACAGGGTAAACCTACTCAAAATTCAGCTTTGTTTAGTGTTCCAGTTGATTCTGAAGTTTGGGATTTTCCCGTTTGGATTCCCTTCTCTACCTGGAGAAATTACAATTACAAAGTTACTGCATAACTGAAGTACCAAAAGTCTTTAGAGTAATACCTTCAAACTGAGCAGGTATGGAGTGTTTGTTTCCAGCTTTAAGTTGTCCACGGCTGAAACTTATATAAGAGGTCTCAAAAAGATGCAGGCAATATAAAAATGGACATGGATATATACACATACACAAAAAGAAACCATCCAAAGAACCTAAAAAGAAAGGTAAAAGTTTAAGCACTAGCTTAAGCTCTGCTTCAGAAAGGACATACTCTTTGTACACTTGTCTGGCAAGGCCTGTCCTTGGACAGTCTTTGGCATGCAAAACCAAGTAGGGGAGGCAGAGTAAAATGCCCAAAATTAACAACTGCCTTTCTTACACAAACTGCTAGGAGTGCTGCCTGAGTTTACAAGGCACACTCCAAATTAAAATTAACAAGCTAAAATATTTCAAAACAGACTCCAAACAGAGTCCATGTAGACTCTCTTCTTCCCTCTAATTCTCCCACACATGCATCCGATTTTCACCAGTCTGATCCCAAGCAGTCCCTCCTACTGAAAGATCCCTGTAAGTATGCTCTACACGTTCTTCAACCTTCTTTCTTCACACTTGTATCTCTTTAAAGCACACAGTCTCCAAACTGTGAGGGCTCCAAACTACCAGAAGAGAAAGATCAAGTATGTTTCTTTTAAAAGAAAGGAAGACAACAAACAGAATCTAGCCAGTAAATTGCTAAATGTCAGGGCAGGAAGAAGACAAAAATGTGCCCCACCCTCCTCCTATGAGAAGGATTAAGAAAGTATTTATTTTATAAATATTTTCATTTCGGGAGCTGAAAATGGTCTGGCATTGCTGAATAACATTATTATTCTGAAACAAAAGCTTGGCAAAAGACTTCTTGTAAGTACTACATTTTAACTAAACTAAAGAAATAGAAACTAGGATAACTGCATTTTTAATTCTTGAGGTTCTCAGCAAAAAAAAGTAAATTATCTTTGGCATTTGTCTTGAAGCACATGGGCAGAAACACAAGTAAAAGAATTCTTTCCATTTCTTACTTACCAGTATCATATACCATAGCACAGACTTCTTCATAATAGAAAGAAAGGACTACTGTAAAATTACTTCCAAAGCAAGAAGTTTCTTAATTTTTAATACAACTATATAATGAAATGCTGACAGTAAGATCACCCAATATCAACTCCGCTCCAGTGCACATATTAAATATATACTTAATTTTAATATCTTTTCTACAAAATAAATCTGAATTTGGGCATCTTCCTAAAGGAAAACTCATCTCTTTTAGGACAACTGAATTCTATGCTCTCTCTTCTATTAAATGCAGCTGTGTATTTAATTTTGGTCAGTCTGGCAGAGATTTAGCAATAAGCATTTTCCTCCCAATTAAAAGGTAAAATAAGTTAAAGCTCTATCTCTCTCTACAGAGATTTTTCTCCTTATTTGGCCTACAATAAAAGAACATCCTACCACTCAGATAACCCCAACAACTAAACTGAAAACATCTATAGAAAGTAACTTGCTAAAAAGTAATAGCGAATGTTTGTCCTTTCTGAAGATTTTAAGATACCCTGAATTTGCTTCTTGGTTGACTACAAATTTCTTGTTACTGAGAGGATAAAGAAATTTCCCATCAAACTAACAAAGACTCTTAAACCTAAAGCTATATTAAAATGTTACAGTGGGGCAGAGGGAATACAACGCATCACTTGGCTCATATGTTTTCGAAATTCACAAGTAGCATCACACCAAGCCCCGAACCCACACATTTAGTCTGGGGTTTTAAACTGCAACTAGTTTTCTCTTGCAGGTCTTATTCTAACATTTCCACACTTTTCTAAATTCCTGACAAGCAGTTATCACCTTGCTCTAGCACTGTACCTCGCAGTGAATAAACAGTGATGGTAACTGAGGTGCTCTAAAACTCTTGCAGAAGGGCAAATAAGTAGACATCAATTCTGATTGTCCATTTTTCAGAGTAGATTTTCCTCTCAAGAAGACTTCAGAAAGATAAATGTCATATGAACCAGAGTAAGAGAAACAACACTTTAGCAAAGAACAGCCAAAAAGCATGTTTTTCTAACCTCAATTAATTATGGCACCATAGTGACACATCTCTCAAAAGGTAATAAATTTCTAACCTATGCAAAATATTGGGCAGAGATTGCAAGACTATCCTGCAAAGATAATATTTTTACAGTCCATTTTTGCCCTTCAGTCCTAAATTTTAATTATCTTCTCTACTTAACTAACTTTTTGATTAATGTCTTTATTTTTAAAGCAATTTTTTCATTTTTGTGATTATTTGCCATTTTCCACATTTTATGCAGTACAAACTGTATAAACACAAACTGTGAAGCAAGTTATTTGAAGTTACCATTTTAAAAAAAATCTAGATCTTGAAAAAACTTCCACCCAACAACTTCTTGTATCTGAACAGTGACAATAACCAGCCTCCCAACTTGGTAAATATGTTTGCTGGGCTCAGAGAAAAGTGCAGTTCTATGCCTCTACTTCTGATCCTGAAGTTCTCCATCCTGTGGCATGAAAATTTCCTGCATTTGCCAGAACCAAAGTGCATCAAGTGTAACAATGCTGAGCTGACCCAACACCTATATCCAAGATCCAAAGTCTCTGCCAAAACCACCTGTAAAATTCAATGCGAGAGGGGTTCTCTCAGATGATGCATAACAGATTCGGCTCCATAATAAAGTGGTTGTGAGACTGCCAGCATCTCCTCTCAATCTGACAGCTCAACAACCAAACCATTCCCACCAAGTGGCAAAGCTGCTTCGGTCCTCTCCACTGCTCTGACCTGCTGAACACAGGGGGCACAGTGCCTAGAAGGACACAGCTCAAGCACTTCAGGACAATATTCCAGATAAAAAGAGGTGACTCTCTACAGCCTGAAGGAAGGTATCCCAGTCCTTTCCCAGGGAAGAGCCAAAAAAGCAACTTCGCAAGTGTGCATGCTGCAAGTAACAAATCCAACTTCAGAATTTAAATCTATCCCTGCTTTGTAAAAGGACTTGGTGTACTAATCAAGGTCAGGTGTGCTGCTACTGAGTACTATCACATCCAAGTTCTCAAATTGCTGGCAATTATTTCTCCAAAACAGAAATATACAGGAATATAAATCAAGTGTTATAATGAGACAACAGTCTAACAGTAATTTATCATTTCCAATAGCATATTAAGAAGGCACTCTTCTGATAACATGTGTGTATTAACACAACACTCTTTCGATTCAAAAACTGTTTGGAAAAAAACAACTAACTTAGCTTAACTTTGTATCCAGGGGCTAGATCAGGTTATCCGCTATCCCATGTCATGGTTTAGGAATGGTATTCTCCAGTTTAGTGTTCCCACCAAAACCACTTCTAACCATGTGTCACTCACTCACTCCTCCCTCTTCCCCATCCCCTCTGGAGGGCTGGAGAGAACTGAAGGTACAAAAGGCAAAGATCATGGCTTGAGACAAGAACAATTTATTGGAAACAGCAGTGAGATAAGAAGAAGAAGAGTAACTGGCAATAATACTAATAACAGAAGTGTGTGCAAGAGAGGTGAATGATTCATGTGCAAATGCTCACCACCACATCACAGGGAGTCTGACAACACATGACCTCCTTACCCAGACCCAAAAGGGACCCTTTCCTCCTTTCCTGGAAAACGCCATGAGTTAGTCCTTCTGCAAAAATTAACCCTGTCATGGCCAGAATCAGGACACACACTATGTCTGCCTAAAGCCAGCATAAAGTCCACGCTCTGAGAAATTCATACACAATTAAATTAGGTACCTATGCCCCTAACAAGACCTGGACCAAACAAGCAGGTTGATCCAGCAACAAAACAGCAACCTCCAGCCAGGATACAATTCTGTTACATACCACTTCCACGATGCTGAATCACAGAAACAGCAGATTTTTCATCAAGGAGTAACAGAGTCTTGTAGATCACATTAAGTTTTCCATAACACTACTACGTGACAAACTGTATGTATTTCGGCATTTAAGGA
The DNA here is from genome assembly GCA_013397175.1 of Platysteira castanea. NCBI lineage: Eukaryota > Metazoa > Chordata > Aves > Passeriformes > Platysteira > Platysteira castanea. The sequence continues at coordinate 1,552,846 of VYXC01000924.1, read as the reverse complement.
TTAAAAGAAAATACTAGTTTCCCTTATTTTGAAAATAATAGTTAACATGGGAAAAGAAAAAAGAAAAAAAAAAGCCACATACCCCCCCCCCAAATGGTTATGCTTCATATGTACTCATTCTACTTACTTGAGACTGGGATGGAGGCGTTTAGATACATAATTTATAGTTACGGTCTTCTTTAAATAGAAAATTAAATAAAATCAGAGGTATGAATTCAAAACATATTAAGCATATTAAATCTCTCTTCCTTATGGGAATCAAGTTAAAGCTGCTTTAGTTCTGAATGACAGCACCCATTAAACTTTGATGTACTTCAACTGATGTGCTTTAATGTCTTAGATGTCTTACCTCTACTTAAACAAGCTAATACACAAGCCTGTAGTTGCAAGTGTAAATTGAGTCTAATACCATGCTCCAAATGAGAAACGTGCCTGCAGACGGGCGAAAGTAATGTATTATTTTGGGGTTTTAACTTCCTTTTATTAACTTGTGTTTGTTTAAAATAGCAAAAGTTGTGCACATAGATCAGGTTTCTTATTTACTGTTTCCAGATAAGATTAATTTAGAAATATTTCTTTCAGTTTTTACTCAGGAATTATTTCAATAATTAGTCTATTGATAGTTATTTACAAAATTCAGCATTTCACTCTGGAAGCACAACACTACAATGCTCTTAGTGCTCATCAACACAATTACCCATTAAATTTGTGCTGCTTTTGCTCATAGGTTTCCACTTTTCACCCAAATTTTCTGCAATCTTTAGTCACACGTTAGACAAATCTAATGTGTGAAGCAAGCTAAAACAAGATGTTCACTGGCAGTCTCCCAAGTCATTTAACGCCTACCACAAGATTCCTCTCATACTCTCAGGATCAAACTGCAACTGGATTTAAAAAGTCCATTTGTGATCTAAAGCCTGCTATTTCCTCATGCTTCTATTAAATATTAAAAATCCTTTAATGAGACAATGAATGCAGCAAAATCGTATTTCTCTCAATAAGGACCAATACAGTTCGGGAAGGCTCAAAAGGCAGCTTAATGCAAGTTACAAAATTTGGTAAGCAAAAAGATAAAAATATAAACATGATATGGTAAATATGGTCTTACAGCAACCATAAAGACCCAAAACAACATCAGTTTTGTAAGAGAGCTTTGGAGACAACTGTAGGTTGTTATTAGATGAAGAAATTAGTAACTGGTTAATATTTACCAACATAAGAGGTTAAGCATGTGGCACTACGCATTTATCTTCCACTGAATATAACCCTTCTCTAAAGTAACTCTGATTGCAAGCAAATGGGCAGTGAACTGACTTTTTGCCCAAGGCAGCAAAAGCCATGTGGCCCTGAAAACAACATACCACAAACACTCACATTAGACTTTCTTCTTGAGAACTGACTGAAGACACTGCCCCAGATGTTATCCAGAAAGGAGTAACTGGAAGCCTCTCAAGACTTTCAAGACCTGCAACAGAACTCTTCCAGTATCTCATTAAGCATGGAATTAGCAGCAGCAAATAACATTTTTTTTAATCCCAGTCAAAATCACAGCATTCATTTATGTGCATCTGAAAAAACAACTTTGGACTGCCTGAAAAAAAAGAAGTACATCTTCCAGAAGTTAGCTAAATTTCTTACACAATGATGCTATGACCCACTAAGAATACAGCAAGCCTCCTGCATGTTTACTGCTTCTAATTTGCTAGTCTGGGCACTAGTGAAGACCTGATTATTCACATAAACCATTTAGCTATTTATAAGAACACTACTGCAATAAAAACACAAAATACATGTGTGTCCCTAGTCAAAGAACTCAGAGCTGCTGTACTTGATTGAGACTCAAGACTCATTCCAAGTCTGCTTACCATCCTACCCCTGATGTAGCTGAGGCGAACACCTCAAGAGAACAGGTTGAGCAGTGCACAGACAGTACAAGCCTTTTGTGATATGAGCAGTCAGCTTCCAGCAACTCACCGGATCAGGGATTTAAGAACCAGAGATTGATATGTTCCTTCAGTTGCCTTAGTTCTTCTGTTCTGATAAACACTGAATAACAATTCCATAATTAACTTTCCCATCTAAGTATGTCATTTTAGACCTCCCACATCTTCCTTCATCTTCCCTCCCTTCCAACCTACAGATTCCCAGTCTATTTTGTCTCTGTTCATACAGAAGTAGTTTTGTATCACCAACTTTTTTGATTCCCCTTCTCTCTACCTTTACTAGTGCTACTGTATCCTTTCTAAAGTGGAAGGAGATCAGGATAGCACAAAGACATCATCTGAACACACCAGGGATTTAAGCTGTAGACCAAGTCTGATTTGCTCTCAGGTCTTGACTTAAAAAACTCACTGGAAAACCATTCTAGTGACTTTGAATTTGCTTTTTTGACTGATCCTAATCTTGGAGCTCTTTACAGAAGAAGAGTGACAAAGATTGTTCCCCGATCCTCAACTTGCACTGATGTGATAATCATTCAAGAAGCCACTGCTGTCTGTAAATAGGTAGGATATCTCCCATTTCCATTACATTAAAATTCAATGATGATAGACATAAACATAACTTTATTACACAAGCTGCACAGTATTATGAGATCTTTTGTACTTCTGCACAGGTTAGCAAAGAAACAAAATTTCAGTCCAAGCAGTTTTTTATCATCAAACTGCCATCTGGTGCTTCATTTTCGCTTGGGAAAAAAAGAACAAAACTATTTGAGCATACTCTGTAGAAAGACCTTTAGAGGTATTAGATGATGTAGGTCAGAGAAAGCTCTGGCACTAAAACAAAGGAGAAAGTGTCCCTCATTTTCCTCTGCTTAATTCAGTCCCTGAGGACAAGGCTGACTTCTTCTGCGGCAATGGGCATGAAACTCACTCCAGAACGAGAGGTAGGAAGAAGGTGAAGGAAAAGCTGGTCAGGAGAACCATCCCAGGGAGAAGGAAATCCGCATGGCAGCCATCAGGAGGAGAGGGACACAGGTGCCTCTTACCAGCTGCTCTGCTCAGCAACACTGAGAGGAGAAATGGCAGAGCCGGAATCAGAAGTGAGGATAACTGCAAGACCTTGGAGAAAGATGCTAGACCGTGGTAAAAGGACACACGGACTACAATGGTATATCAGTGATGAAGAACACAACTGGCTGTGAAACAGTGGCGGGGGCGGAGAGGAAAAAAAAGCAGGGGACACTAGCAAAGCTGAAGACAGAAAACATGGTGTTGGTGAGGTGAGGAATGGGATATGGAAGAAAGAGTGTAAAAAGGAATGAACTATGTAGGAAGAACAGAGGGAAAGAGTAGTGGAGGGGAAAGTAAAGGGCAAATACAGAAAATGTCAAGGGAGAAAAGACGCACAGAAATGCGTCCAACACAACAAGTGCTCCTGCTAACCTTGGCACAAAGTCCAGAGGCCCACCAACCCTCTGGAAAAAGTGTCCTCTTGTTCTCCTCTTTTAAGCATTAGTTCCCATGACAGTGAGGTTACTTAAGATGGCAGGCTGCGTTGTGAGCAGAAAGTCAGAAAGAAGAAGAAAAAATGAGGCATAAGGGAAACAAAACAGTGCAGGGAAAAGAAGGGGCATAGGGAAGTAGCTTCTATTTCCAAGAATAGAAAATGGAAAAATATATAGTCCTTGTCGAATTCTTTTATTCTTTGAGCATGACTTTCAGGAATAAAATCAGTTGGAATGATTTGTATGAAAAGGGGTGGTAGAAGAAAGGGAGGGCTCAAAGTATATGTCAAGGGTGATGAGAAGAAGCTGGGACTGGCAATACGTGATACAATTAAACCGCAAACCTGGAGAAAACTCTCACGAAAGCAGGTGAAAAATCTGCACAAGGTGACTAAGATTTATAAGCAGCCTAGAATACAAAAGAAGCTGAAAAAGTAGTAAATACTGCTGCTGACAGACCCTGTGATAAAATAGAAAAACGTAAAACTGTACCAACAGAAGAAAAGCAAGCAGGAATGAAGTCACAAATGAGAAGGTGTGAATACTTACACACCAGATATCATAAGGAGGTCTAAGCAACTGAATATGAAGGATACTATAGAAAGAAGAAACTGTACAATAAAGAAAAGGTTTGGAATAGAAATCAGAGACAACGTTTGAAAAGCCAGGAGCCAGTCAGAGGAAGGATGACAAGTAAAAGATTACAAGTTACATGCAAGGAGTCGGTAAAAAGGATTAAAAAAACCCTAGAATTAATACTTTTTTTCCTACTCAGACTGCAAATATTTTACAATGGTTATTGAAATAACTGAATGTAGTAAGACATTTTGTCCCAATCAACATGTCACAACTATACAATAGGATAACTCAGCCAAATAATCTAAGAAGAGCAACATGCACTTTGTTTCCACTCATTATGACATTTTCCACAGTTAGATAAAAATCAAAACAGTACGTCCTTTATCAGAGGAAAAAAAAAAAGAGCAGGTCAAGGATTCTTCCTTTATCCTATTACTGCCAAGACAAAAAAAACATGTTTTTGCAATGCCCTACCTAAAAACAGAATATTTGCCTTTTATATTTGGCAAGAAGCATGGAAAAGTTTAGGCAATTGGCCAGATCTTTTGTCTAAAACACATAACGCTATGGCTTAGCTTTGCTAAGGACTCACAAACAGTGCCCTGAGAATCTGGTCCCAATGTCCTCTTTTTATTTAATACCCAACATCAGATTTTTATCCCAAAGGTATAAAGGTAGATTTACACACGCACACCTCCCCCAAAATCTCTTATAAAAGACAGGAGCATATCTTATTCTGTAAGGACTACAATAATCTCCCAGACTGACAAAGCCATATCCATAAAGAAAATTTGTTTTCACTTGAATCCATACATGAAGATACTTTAGCACAATTTCTCATAAAAACAAGGCACACTGCTGATGAGTGCTGCAGTGAGAGAGCTCAGGCACTCCTTGTTCCACAGTCCCCCTTTCAGCTCTTCTCTCTTTCTTGCCACTGTCACCACCTGCTTATCTCAGCACAGACAAGTTATGTCCCTATTTAAGCAGCACATAGTGGGGTTTCACATATACACCTGTCTATATGGCTTCCTTTTGCCTCAGCTTTTAATAACACAGTCCCTCCCTGAATTGCAGTGCTTGGATTTTGCCACAAAAAAACCCCCCACCAATCTAAGAAAACATTAACATCACTTAGAAAAGCCCCTCCATCTCTTACTCCACTGCAAGCACCCTTTTACCCCACTGTCTTCAAATTTTTAGGTATTTTAAATGAACAAAATAAATTAATGTGATCCGACATAGATGTGATGGAGCAATGGGACTCAGTGGATCATGAAAGAGAAACTACAAATACCAAATAAAAAAGACTGAATGATATAGAGGAAAAAGGAATCGTAAATGGAAGTCTGAAAAGGCACACAGATGAGTGCTATTTTATAAACTGCAAATATTTTTTAAAAGCCTCATTCAGGAAAATCCATGCAAGGACGATTCCTTCCTTTAAATTTTCTTTACTATTCATAGCATATGAATCGGATTGTATGCAACAACAAAGCAATTAGTTTAAATACTGCCAATACTCTCACTGGTGATAATTGGTTGCTTCTTGCAGGAACATCTGTTCCATCTTTCTTAAGAAATGAAGTACAGACCCTGTTACCTAGACAACAGAATCCTTCTGAGCATCATGCACTATAAAAGGGCAATATCAGCCTAAGCCACACTGCACAGTTGCTCTCCCCACCGCTCCCTTATCGTCGCTAATGCGGCCAAATGCTGTGACTTTTTACCATTAAGCCCATATTTATTAGATCGCATATACTCAAGTCCACTTTCACATGCACTAAAAGCAACAGCTGTGGCACTGTCCTTTGGCCAAGCAACAGTCACTTTGAGGCTCTGTATTTGGTCAGTTTCCGCCACCGTGACTGCCAAGTTGTCAAGCTGAAAATGCTGCACGAGTACTCTGAGAGCAAGTCTTATCACATCTAGAACTGTCAGCTCAGTCCCCTTGAATGCGGTGCAGAAACAGTCACTTTCACTGCCATCCCTCTTGATTACTGGAGCTATTCCAGCACTAAAGGGACTCATCTCTTACTGGCACTCACTAATGTCCTCCAGGCAAATTCAGGAGCGAAGCAGCAGACTAAATTTTGAACATGCCTTTTGTTGCCTTAAACTCACCACAATTCTATATAGATAAAATGTTAACAACAACAATGAAGTGCGCCAGATGACCAAATTCCTTTGCATGCTGTATCAAGATGGATGGATTTATTTTTTCCTGTGCACATGTGATGGAAGATCAACCAACACAGAAACTGTATTTGTAGAACCATTAAGGTTGGAGATGGGCTTTTCACAAGAGCATGTAGTCACAGGACAAAGGTGAATGGCTTTATACTGAAAAAGGGTGGGGTTAGATTAGATATTGGGAAGATATTCTCCATTGTGAGGGGGTGAGACACTGGCACAAGCTGCCCAGAGATCGGTGGATGGTCCATCCCTGGCAGTGTTCAAGGCCAAGCTGGATGGGGCTTGAAGCAACCTATCTAGTGGAAGGTGTCCCCACCCATGGCAGGGGGATTGGAACTAGATGATCTTTAAGGTCCCTCCTAACCCAAACCATTCTATAATTTTATGAAAATAACCCCAGTGAGACAGGATCACAGATCTGTTTTCCAGGCTCATCTGTGTTGAAAAACAAAGTATGAGTTCTAGAAGTACTGAAGATAAAAACATAAAAGCTTGAAAATGGTCTGGATTTGAGGTGCCCAGAAGAAGCAAAAATTAAATCATCCATCTGGTCTCAGACTGAAAATTTGAACAATGGCGATAGCTGAAAACAATTAAAACATAAAATCACAGTAGAATGCCTTATTTTGACTGCAAGACTTTGAGCAAAGTTCAGTGAATTTCAAATGTGAAACAGTACAAAAGACAATTCAGCAAGAGTAAAGTATTTTTTAGGCGACAAGTATAATAAATATTTAGAGACAGAATGTGAAGCTGCAAGGATCACCCATCCTCAGAAAAATTAAACAGACTAGGTAAGATCTAGGCAAGCAGAAACTCACTCATACATAACAAATATAACGTGTCAAGAAAGAAGAAACAATTATTAGTCTGAAGTGTAAAGATGCTAAGGCAAATGAGGATACTGAACAAACCTTGGAGTTTGGTCACAGAGAGATCATTAATCACAGTAATAAGAAGCATTTTAGGGTAGGAGCTTAGAAAAATCAAATCAAAATGGATCCAAGATAGAACTAGCAGACATGAAACCCCTACATTGCCTGTAAATATTAAAGACATCTGGAGACAAAGGAAAGCAAGGGGGAAAGTACAAAAGGCAACTGAGGTAAAAAAGAAACTAAAGTAATCTAATAAGCAAGTGAAAATATGGAAAGACAATGGCAGTTGAGAAATAAACTCTGCAGGGGCCATGGAATGGAGTAAGTTCATTAGCACAGAAAGAAAAGGCAGACTTGAATGTCTTCAAGAACTGGAAGTAGATCTCCCATTTCATAACTGCCTTCAATCAAAATCATTCTATTGATAGCTTTTTTCAATATTCCAAGTATTCAAAAAACTAGTAACTTTTTCCAGAAGTATAGTCTGTCTGGACTACATTAAATTCAGTATGCTCAGGTGGTGACATATACAAAAGCTCAAGGTCAAGTATACTTGTGGCATATTCACATACCCACAATTTAGTACATGCACTATATACAGGCAACAGGAAGGTTCCAGGAAGCATCCTGACACTGCAGTGACATAGGAAGCACGAGCATAATGCTCCTTCTACAAGGCAGAAGCATTCTGCCAATTAGATGACCAAATGGAGCAGAGAACAAGACTATGATGCTCACACCTTTCTTACCAAAATGCAAACAAAGCAACAGCATTACACTGGAAGATGCATCACAGAATCAAAGACACCAGGCTGTCCACCTTGTGTGGTACTGTTAACTACAGTTTGGAAACAGGAAAGCTTCCCTGTGTCTTATAACCCCGACACATTAATGGCTAAAGTCATCATAAAGGCAAGAAAAATCTTAGTAGGTTACAGAAGAAGCTGTATTTAAATAGAGCTACTGTTCAGTTTATCACAGAAATAGACACACAAGTTCACAAGAAAACCAACACCACATTGAAACTGTTAACATAATGAAACTCAATTAAGTGAATAAAGTTTTCATAGGTGACATTTTGCCTTCAATAACAAAGCTAACTACAAGTTGCACACAAAAACTTGCAGAATAAAATATGACTGCAGACTAAAAACGCTATCCACTTACACATACATGGGGCTGAAAACAATGCCAGATAATGTATTGAAAAAAAAACATTTCATCAAATTCCTAGAATTTTTTTTTTCAAGTGATGATCCATTTGCAATCCCGCCACCTCTGTTCTGTATTAAATTTATTCAGTTTAGGCACTACTAATAGTATTTCATTTCTTCCTCACAGACTCCATGGGAACCAAGAAGTCTCAGGCAGTTGATGGATCTGGGACACCAAAGAGACCAGTGAGGATGACATTGTGTTGGGAGTACATTACAGAACCATCTGATAAGGATGGGGAATAGGGTGAAGTCTTCTTTACAACTCAGAGAAGTCTCTGACCCACCAGCTATCATTCTTATGAGAAGACATTTACCTCCCTGTCACCCACTGGAAGGGCAACAGTGGGACATAAGGAACTCAGTTAATTTCGGGAGGCTATCAGGAACAACTTCTTGATACACATACTGGAAGGGCCAATAATGGTAGCACACAGTTTTTCTCAAACGACGAAGAACTGGTTGGAGATTTGACAAGGTAGCTTTGGTTGTGGCAACCAACAACTAGTACACCTGAAGATATTCAGCAAAGAAGAACAGAAGGCTCCAGGGAGATCTTCTGTGGCTTTCCAGTATTTAAAGGGGGCTTATAAAAAGGAGAGTGACTTTTTCATGGGCAGATAGTGATAGGACAAGGGAGAAGAATCTTAAATTAAAAAAGAGAGGAGAAATTTTTTAAAAGTCAGGAAGAAGTTTTTTTACTCAGGGTGGTGAGGAACTAGAACAGATTGCCCAGAGAAGCTGGATGCCCCATCCCCCGCAGTGTTCAAGGCCAGGTTGGACGGAGCCGTGAGCAAACTGGTCTAGTGGTGCCATCCCTGGCCCATGGCAGGGAGGATGGAACTAGATGAACTTTAAGGTCCCCTCCAACCCAAACCATTCCATCATCCTATGATTCTAAGATCCTGAGTGAAGAAGGCATGCAGCAAAGCACAGACCTGGAGCTTCAGGAGAGCATACTTCAGTTTACTGAAGAAACTGGTAGGTAGCCACAGGAAGCAGCTCTGAAGAGCAAAGTTGCTCAGGAAAACTGGAAGGTCTATTAAGGAATACAAGTAGGAGACCTGTTTGGCTAAGTAGATTGTCAGAGCTCAAACGAGAGAGGTGCAAACAGGGACAGGTTACATGGGAGGAGTTTACAGACATCGCCCAGGCATGTAGGGATGGTGTGAGGAGAGCTGAAGCTCACCTTGATTTGACACTTACAAGGGATGTTGAGGGCAACAAGAGCTTCTGCTACTACATTGGTTATGAAAGGCTGAACAGGGAATTGTGAGCCTGTTTCTAAATGAAATGGACAATTCAGTAGTAGAATTTGAAGACAAGTCCCAACTTAAAAAGAATCTATCACCTGAAAACCCACACCATCACCTCTCAGCCTGCGGCATAAAAATAGTCACATGTAATGTTAAATTAGAGACATTCTAGTTCTGCAAAGTCAATATATAATTCAAACAATTTTACAGCTCCACACAGAATAAACTGAAAACATGTACAAACTAATTTTATTTGACTACAGGGAAAGCACAAATGGAGGAACATAAGGAAAATATGCAATGTGAAAGCAAGAATGAGAAACAGAAAACTGAAAGTTTATGACAAATTCAGAAAAGAACACAAAATTTACAAATCATTCCAACTGAAGCTTTAAAACAGGTAAGTATATATGTTCATTTGTGCTCACATAAATACTTCCTGTAAGATTGTGTGTAAGTTTAGCAAGTACTTAAGAAACCTCTTCTTTGCATTATCTGCAACTCTGTTGTTCTTTATCCGAGCAACAAAGTAGCTATTTGCTTTCAGGGCATTGCTGCCTAAAGCTTAATCTGAAGCAGTTTGGCTTTGGTTTTTTGTTTATTTCTGCTGAAGGCACCATCTTTCTGCATTTGTGTGTTCTGAGAATATTCAGAATCTGAAGAAAACAGCAAATTCAAAGTGAAAATAACTGAGCCTTAATAGCACTGAACAGTCATTTTCCCTAGTCAGTTGCACTGGGAATTTGGATTATATCCTATGGGATGCCAAGTATCAAGCTCACAAAGAAGTCCTCAGCTCATATCATGTTAGAATGGGGTAAAAGCTTTCTGTTTCTTCTTTTTAACATACTTGGCATAGATGTATTGATATTGCTCTCCTGCTTGAGCAGCAACACAACTTCAAGAAAAGAAAAGTAACCTTTGCATGAAAAGAAGTTGCAAATTTTGCCTTTAGAAATCTTACAGCAGCATTTCCCTTTTCCTTTCTCCTCTGCATGCTCTTTTTTGTTGTTAAATTGCTGAAGGAGATAGCAGTAGTAAGAGAATGGAGCCAACTAGCTGCATTACGTGATGCTCTACTTTTGTCCAATTACTTGATATAAAATTGTATTTCAAGCTGTGAAGCTTTATTTTCATAAACACTACAGTGTATTTATGGGCTGATAAAAACATTAACTTAATTGATTAAACAAAAATAGTTTTATTCCACATATTTACTACTTGTGTACTTTTTTATTTAATGAAGTTAATTGTTCTTTCAGATGCAATAAAATAAAGAAGACAAAAAACGTCCACAGAACCCTTTTGAAGAATAACCAAAGCAGGAATTTAAGTACTCCCTTACACAAAAAGCATTTAAATTACACAGATTATACATGATTAGACCATGTAATGCAGAGAGCTCTTATTCTTCCTATGGCACGCAAAACATGAGTTGTCATGTAGCTGAACCAAAAAACCTTTTTCCAGCTGATTCATACTCATAAAATCACAATGCATAGACACTTCTAGCCAACACATGCCTTAGCTCTCTAATAAAAATCCCTTCAAAAAAATTTTTTTCACTTATTTCACTACCTCCAGCTATTGAAAGACGAAGTGGAGTTTCAAAGTTTCCACAAACAATCTTTTCTAATTAGGTAGTAGAGAATTTATGGGGAGATTTTACATTGCCAAATATTCTACTCATTTATCCAGTCTTGGCAAGGGAAAAGAAGTCCTGACATTCAAAAGGAGTCTCCTCCAGCAAATGTACTCAGGTACACAGACTTTTTTAAAGCCTTTTTTTACTTTAACTTGCCTCCAGCAAAGGTAGAGACCAAAGTCTGCATAGGTCTACTCAGCAGCAAGTATTGCGAGCCACTGTGATAGTCATGGACAAAGAAAAGGTCAACACAGCCAAAGCACAGAACTTGTACCTATTATGGAATTTTATGCAACTTCACTTGAAGAGAGCCTATGACATTACAAATCTTCTAAGTGTTTTACAAATGCTGAAAAGTTATCCTTATTCCTGTATAGCTGACCTTTTCCACATTCCCATGAGATTAAGAGACAAGTCAAAGACGTTGTAAGGCCAGCCTGGTCCACAGTCTCAAATTAAGTAACTTCATGTTTAGCTCATTTGACTAAGTGGTTTCCAACCAGGGAGGTGAGAGCAGCTTGTAAATGATGTGCAGCACCTGACAGAGGTAAAGGCAAGGAAGTTTTACTAGCTCTACCAGCAAGGCACAACATGCCCCCTTGAGTCCCTGTACCACGCTGCCAATGGCACCAGAGAGAAACATATGGCAAAGGCACAAAGTGCTTCAAGATGGAGATGGTAAGTCTGGCTGACTTCCTTGGCTCAGCTTCAGCATCACAACATCACAGCGTACCCAAACCCAGAACTGCCCACACAGAAAGGAAGGCCATGGACAGCAGGGAGGCAGAAAAGAACGTAAATACAGTGAGATGGTGCCGCCTTCAAGAGAGCTGACAAACACAAAAAGGTTACAAAGACCTATTGTTTAACCTGTAAGGCTTCTAAAACTTTGCCCACCATCAGAAACCAAAATATTTGTATGCTGTAGTACTCTGGAACATACGCTGCATGAGTAGGCAACAGGGTTGAGAATGATTTGTGCATGCTAAGTTGTTCAACTGAGCTTTCAGTAATTCATTGAACATAGTCTGAATTTATTTTAGCCTGTACCCATAAATGCAAGTTTGAACAACAAATGCCAACTAATGCTCCCACTAGTGTGCCACAGCACACTGGCAACATTTCAAGGCCTCCCAGAAGGAGCAGCCTTCATTAACAACCAGCACACAGAGGCACAGGATGTGGCAACTAAAATGGTTACAGGACCCAGACCAAATATTCACACAGGGCAAAGCAGCACCAGTTTAGGGCACTCCTTAAAAAACACTAGGCTAGCAATGCTGGTTTGTGGCTCTGCTTCTCCCATTTAAGTCATCTGCAACAGCCTGGTCTCTTTATTTTCCCCTACAGGAAAAAGAAAAATGAGCTACAAAACCACATTGATATAGAAAAATTGAACTAAGTTTAGAATTAAGGTCACTATTTACAGAGAAGAAGGCTAGAGCTGGTAATTTATCCTTGGAAGAACGGAAGTTCTCATAGGCAAGGATGCAAAAAAACCCTAGAAAGGACCAGAAGCTGACCAAAGAACATGTAAGTCTTGACTCAAGTCACTGGTTTCACATGAAACCTTTAGTAAAATCATTTCTGTCTGCAGACTGTGTTAGCTGCTCTGTGAGAATGTTACAGAAGATACCATTAAAAAACTTACTAAAGTCAAGATAAACAAAATCTAAAGCATTCACCTCATTCACTAAGCCAGACATCTAATTGTACAAGACAAATAGATTGGTTAAGGATTATCTTCCCTTCGAAAATCCATGTTGACTACTTCCAATCACCATCTTGTCCTGCATGTGTTTGGATATGGTTTCCATGAGGATTTTCTTCATCACACCCCCAGCAACTAAGGTGTATCTGACCAACTTGTAGTTCACCTGATCCTCCTTGGAAACAGGAGTGACACTTGTTCTCTTCTATTCACCATTATCTTTCTAAGATAACTGAGAGTAGTCTCATAATGAAATCCGAGCAGCTCCCAGCACCTGTGGGTGCAACTCATCAGGTGCCACAGCCTAGTGCCACAGCCAGTTTCAGTGCTCCCTAACCTGGACCTCCTCCACCAAATTAAGTCTTCCTTCTTCAACTTTCTCTCTGGTCTCAAGAGCATGAGACTCCTGAAGGCTGAACTCACTGGTAAACACCGAGGCAAAAAAATTATTGAGTACTTTGGCCTTTTCCATACCATTTATTCCCATTCGGCTGCAGGCTCATGTTTTCCTTGGTCTTCCTTTTGATATTCATGTACTTGTAGAATCCTTTCTTGTTGCCCTTCTGGTCCCTTGGCAGACTCAACTCCATGTCAGCCTTGGCTTTTCTAACCCCTATTCTTGCAAGATCAAACAACAACTCCATACTTCTCTTGTTCTGCCTATCCCTGCTTCCAATTCATATATAATTCCATTTTATGTCCAGGTTCAATAAGGAGCTCCTTGCTCATCCAGGCAGGCCCCCTGTTGCTCTTGCTTGCTTTGCCACTTGCTGGGATGGAACTCTCTTGAATTTGGACAGGGTGATCCTTGAATACCAATAAGTTTTCCTGAATCCCTCTTCCCTCCAGGGCTATATCTCCCAGAATACTTCCAAGCAGATACCCGAAGAGGTTCAGGTCTGCTCTCCTGAAGTCCAGGGTTCTTATCCTACTTTTTGACATGCTTCATTTGCTTAGGAACTTGAACCTCGTCATATCAGCTAAATAAGCCAATAACAATTGCACTGAAGTTCCTCCATGCTCAGGGACAGGGTACATATATGTATATTTACAATTTACATTATTGGCGAATGGCACTGACTAAGAAGAGGCTTATTACTTTTCTTTCTCCTGAATTAACTTTTCCCAAAATCCACAATTAGAAGTTTATAGTCTCTCTACTGTGAAAAACAAAGTCCTTTAATTAACTCGGATGTACTCTCACAGGAAGTGAAGCCTTTGGGCCAAGAAATCTCAGATAAAGCTGTATTACCCTGGTGCTTTTTGATAAAAAAATACCAAATTCCATTACCTCTACCTGTTTGCAGACTTTTAAAGTCACAGCTATTGGTTCTTAACAGATGATGGCCAAGATATTCAACAGTTAAAAAACAGCCTTAAATAATACTCCTCTGGTCTGTTTCTTGTGTCTCCCCTTCTTGTTCTACAAAACCTACTTAGATAAGGTGAGGAAATAATGTAAAACACAAAAGCAGCAGAATTAAAGTCTTCCTTTCACCCAACCTCAGGTTCCAAAACAAGCTAACGCAACTCTTGAGCTGAAAGAAATGTCACATTCATTAACTAAATAATCATCTAAAAATGGAAACTCTGTATTTCATAACTCTCATTCACATCTTACAGCTCTGCTCTTCAAAAAATGCTGTTGCTTAAGCCAAGCAATAATCTGCCTCATAACAAGAACACAGAAATAGCTGGCATTTCAGTTATCTTCAGAACACAGTTGAATTACAGGGAACTAATTAGGTTTTTACACACACACACAATTCTTTGAGGTATAAAAAGTCCTTTCTAATGCTTTCATATTCAACAGAATTTGCTGAAATAAGTATTCTTTTAGCAGGGATCACCCTACAGTTGAAATAAAGCAACAGTCACGTGCCACAGGAACCACTGCCTATATGAGGCTTTTACTGACATAAACCTTCTTCCAGAAATGATATGAAGAGTGGTAAGAAATTTTATGGATTTTGAAGTCCTAAGCAAAATTGACCAACTTGATTTGTAATGTCAGAAGAGAGAAGTCATCTGCCTTTCCCTTTAGGGAAAGTTAGCCAGCAGATCTTATTATGGGCATCTATGCAATAAGACACACAAAATGGTCTTGGACTGTAAAACTGAATGCCTTTCAGTTCAGCAATATATTTCTTGAGTACACTGTCAAGTGCCTTCAGATTATAGAACAATTGAAAATATTCTGAACATGCACACACAGAACCAGGTTCACTGGTGTCCCTGCCGTTTTCTCATCTTCCCAAGTGGGATTTGGGTTTGTTTTGCTGCTGGGGCATCTGGGGAAGGGTTACATGCCAAAAGAACTACTCATGACATTTTTTAAATGGCCTCTGTCCAGGCTGATAATCTTTATTTAATCAGTAAACATTACCTTCTTTGTCACCTATCTGAGCCTTTAAATACAAGATAAGCTATTGATGAATTAATTACAAGTCTGTTTCTCTTTATGGAAAATGCACTTGATTTTGGCCTGTTTCTGTATGACAAAAGCTTTGTGGTTTTTTTCAACTATTTCACCTTGGCCTTTTTCACATTTCCAATATTTGACCTGAACTTTCACTGAGCCAAATGTTGATGTGCTGCATTAGCTCAGGTTACCGAGTTCTACAATAAGGTTTGAAGAAGAGTGAAGTGTAACTCAAGGAAGAATAACCAGAAGAACCACTCAAAGCAGTCAAGTAACTTACAAAGTAGATGTCAAAATTCACAAGTTGTACTGACCTTTGTACAAAGCTTTACTAATTTTAAAAAAAAAAAAAAAAAGTGATGTATCACGGGAGTTAAAACATAATTTGACACTCTCTCCTTCCTTACATTGCTGTGTCCAGGTAGACAGAACCAGCTCTATACCACACTGCTACCATGGCCACTGGAAAGTCTCCTTCAGACTAATCCACACATCTCCATAGTAGTACAATTTAAAACAAAGGACAAGAATAGAAGAAACTAAAAACCCTCAATACTGTCAAAAACGACTCTGTAGTAGCAAAAATATAATCTAGTACTGATGTTAAAAGTGGACTTCTTATTTCCTCCAAAGGTAGAAATATTAGCAAAAGAAGGTCACTGGGTAAATCCTGTGTAAAGTGACTGACAGTAGTGCAGCCATCTCTCAAATCCACAAGTGAATTTGACCTTACAGTGATAAGCACTTTAAAAGGATAGCAGTTTTATCTGTTAAGTCTCTTCATACAGAATCACCATGGACACTACACTAAACACAGTCCAGTGGTTTGTTCAGCTCGTGGACATCATGACTTTCTAATGCCTAACACTGCACTGCACATCTGAATGCTGTATTTCAATGCAACACTACCGGATTATAAAAAGCTTTAGGCACAACCCTAAGATACATTTCAACAACTGGCTGCATAGCGACAGAATTAAGACAAGGTAAATATTTAATCAAGCAAGTGCACTTCTTTTTGCAATGCAAGAAATACTTGCATTACAAAATTTTACTCACTATCCAGTATTTTGTCAGTAATGCACATTTTCAGACATAAAAAGCATTTAAAGATGAAATTCTAGCTTCATATACAAACAATTTTTACCAAATTTGAAGGAATTATAGGTATGTAATAAAAGATGCGTGTAATAAAAATACAATTAAAATTGTTTTTCACTTTGCTATGAAATTTCTCCGTACTTGGCAAAACAAATAAGAAATTAGGAGAACAAACTGTTCTCAGATACTAAAGAACAGCAAGTTACCATTAGTCTAAAATAAAAGACATTATTAGTAAGTGGACTTCTGATGGTAGTTGTAATCTTTCAGAACCTTTTTCTTTCAAGTCATTTTAAAAACATTCCTTTTTAAAGTAAGTCTTCATTTAGAAGTTCACATCTATTTCCCTCTCAACACATAAAAGAAGATGAAACAAAGGTATATCAGAAAGAAGCATTACTATTACCTAAAAAGAACTAAAAGAAAGTTATGATTTTAAAGGCTTCTTAAAAAGACTCAGATCTGAATAAACTTCCATGCTTGCATTTTTAAAGAAAACACTTGGATAATCTTTATTTTCCTTAATTCTCGGAAAATAAAATACCTGTTGAGTAATAATGTCAGTACAAATACTTCTGTTTATGTACACTTACTGCAATCTCTCTACAGGCCGACATGGATATCCCTGTACCTTCAATTTGCTTCAGTGCATACTCCTTTTCATCTTTTCTGTACACACATGAAAAAAGAAAAGAGAGAAAGAAAAATACGTTTAGTTCTTACTTACATTACACCAATCAATATAAGTATAATGAAGAAACACTTTAATTTGGTCTGCATCAAGAAAGTGAAAAGCCAATCTGCTTTTATGCATAAATTAAACTTTGATATGAAAAGCAGGTTTTCTTTTAACAAAGACCTTACAGTTCCCAAACAAAAACTTCTTCATAAAAAACTTGGTTAACCTATATCCATTTCTCTCTGAAAACAGATATAATATCTGCAGATAACTGCAAACACAGAATTTTGGAGGACACATTCCTTGAAATTCCAGGATACTGTCTACTACTGTGAAAACATCGCAGTCATATCCCATGCCTGGAAAACTCTCCTAGAAATATCTGGGAATGGCAAGCTTTTTTCTTGATTTTATGAACCACTCTCAATCCACTTTTATTTCTGAAATACCACTATTTTAAATTGAGTGTACAATAAGCACTGGCTACTGACAGATCCTTACACAGTACATGAAACTGTGTGCTCTGATGTACAAAGCCAGAATATGAGAAAATGTTCAGCCCAAACACTGTACTATCCTTTTAAATAATCACAGCTTGAAGTGATTTAGAGGGACCACCAAAAGAACAAGAAAATCACGTAGAATCTCGAAGCTCTCATGATATAACAGAACCAGCCTACAGCATGGTTTTGCAGGATTCAGCTGTCACTGACAGATGCTGATAGGCATCGATGCCCACAGAGTTGATGCCCCTTTGCAGACTCACCAGTTACAATTCAACAACCCACAAGCACCTTATCCAAATTCCCCATGGCATTTCTGGTAGATCTCAGTTCATCCTTCTTCCAGTCCAAAACCATTTTGTTCTGCCACACAGAAAGATTCTCAATTTGTGCTTGCTTCAGTCTCTCTGGCTTTGAACTCCAAGCCTGTGTCCTGACAGTTTCAGCCTGTTTCCCACCTTTCTCCAGACCCTCTCCCTCCAAAATTCACGGGATGAGAAGTGACTGAGTGGAAAAATGTGGGGACAGGATGAGATACTTAGAAATAATAGCCGCCTACACGTATGATAAGTAACCACAAGCAAGCATTATTCTCAGTAATTTTCAGTAGCAGCTAAACCCTCAATGCATATCTATAGTTGAGCTACACTTTCAGAAACAAAATTTTAACAAGAAAAACTCTAGACATTTTCCAACTACACATGATAATATGTGTAACTTCACAGGTAATAAGATCACACCTTATCTCACAGAAATTGTTTTTTATTTCATTAATTACTCCAAATTTTAAACAGTAAATAATAAATGCCCATCCCCTCTTATTCATGGTCCTGCTATCTATGCAGAGGATTTCCATACACTGCAAAGTATTAACTCAATTAACTCAGGTTGCTTACAGAGACTGTGAATACAAAATTATATTGTCTGCAGAACCAAAACCCACTCTGGACATATAAAATTGATCACGGCTTTCAAATTATGGTCATGTTTAAACTACGCAGCACAAACAATCCCATGCACAACTATCAGCTGGAATCCCAAAGCAATGCAGTCACGCCAGCACTGCACCACATCCTTCTTTTGGCACATCTACTGAACCAGGCACAGGACCACGCTGATATGGCCACCCTTGAACTAGTTCTACATGCAAAGCACTGCATCCAGTTACTCAGACCTTCAGAGAGTGAAGGTCACTGCAGAGACTGGGCATGACACCTGGCACACACTGCCTTCAGCAGCACTGCTAAACACCGCCGCCATGGCGAGACTGTCAGCACTTGATAGACAGCCAATCCATGCAGGATTTTAAGATACAAACGAGAAATTATGAAAGACGTTTAAAACAAAAACCCAACCAATCCAACAACTTAAGGTATTAAGGCATGTGGGAAAAGGAGGCAGTCTTACTGAGCTGCAACACAGACAGTTCTAGAACACTAGGTTTTGTAAAAAATGAGCAAAAATAGGAATAATGAAATGCTTATCTATAATAAATGGGTGGCAAGGATAAAGAACTCCAAAGAGATCATATTCTCAACCTGACAATTTTTGGGTTTTGCTTTTTTTTTTTTTACCAACAGCTTTGGAATCATAAACACAGCCTCCTTTAAATACTATTTATTTGCTTTGGCCAAAATGCAAGTCTAGATGAATATTTTTCCAAAGTTAACTGTCTTTATTATGCAAACATAATAGCTAATTAAAGTACTTTCCAAATATGCCTGCCAAGTGGTATTTTAGCTAATAGTATTTCCCATTCAAGATAAATTGAGAAAGAAATAAATATATTCAAAACATCAAAAGCAAGTCAGCCAGTGCAATCTGATGAAACACACAATTCTGGTTATTCAGTGAAGTGTCCAAAGAAAAGAACACATAGGTACTTCATTAGCTATTTCCCCACTTGTAAGAATTCAATAAATAATACCAAATGGTGTGTGTGATAGGTAAGTACACTGCTCAACTCTCTAAAGACCAATGCTCTCAAGAAACACTTGAAACAGGGAGAAGTACTTATACTTCATTTCAGAAAAGCTCTAGTGAACTCTGAACATGTTTCAAGAAATTGTACAGAATTACACAGCAGAAAAGTTTTTGTAAATGCTTTTCTGACAGATCCTATGTCAGTACATTTTTTAATGGAGTGAAGCAAGTATGATCAAGTAAACACCAAATCCAAACAACCAGAAACCACACAGCTCTGGTATGAAGCAAAAGGCACCCATGCCAGGGATAGCCAAGCAGAAAGCAAGGTCTTTGCCCATAACCATTTTTATCTGGTCCACAGAAACACTGTCTCAGGAACAGGTCAACTAACTTGAAGGTCCTAACCTCCAACTGTGCGGGAGCTTGTCTGAGGGCAGGAAGCAAGTGGCACAGATCAAGGTTTCATCAAGCAGGTTCTATCAAACCGCCACCCCAGGCTAATGGTGGCAATGTGTCACTATTCTGAGCAAAAAACATAGCAAAGCAGAACTCAAAGGGAATCCATACTTCAGGAAGCTGTGAGTTAACAATTTTTATTAAAGCTTTTCAAAACTGATGCAGAAGAATTTGACAAATAAAACAAGCACCACATCATACCACTACAAGGCTTCTCTGCACTTCAAGCTCCCTTATCCAAAACTAGGGGTTAAAGGTTAAAATCAGCATTGCTTCTATTTCAGAAATATTACAATTCATGCTATTCTAAGAGGGATTAACTTTTCACCAAAATGACACTGCTGATATGAGATACTGCCCTCCTGAACACTTCCCAACTGGTATTTCAGACTGCCATAGGCAGCACCCAAACACAAAGGTCCTCCCTCATACATGCCAGCAAGTATTGAGAACATCCCTCCAGTATAAAAACTCGGTCTTCAAGATCAAGTTTTGCTCCCTCACCAATAAATACCCCGTTCTGCAATCCTTAAGGTTAATACTAATATGTTAATAATTTAATTTGTACTGTGCAAAGGAAAACTGTTCTCTTGCCACAAAAAAATTGTACTCAGTGGTTGATGTCTAGCTGCAGTACTCAATACAGAAAATGAAAACATGATTACTGCTTCTTCTGGGTAAAACTTTCAGTTTCCACTTTCCAAATGCTTTGGAAAGAACAAAGTACTGAATTCAATTTAAAAGAATGCAGTTCAGAAGATTTAGAATAATTACAATATTTCAAAGGAGCTAAACTGTCTTAACTATCGCAATTGTACTTCAGAAACCTCCCATCATATGAGAAACTACTTTACAAACAAGTGAATGGAAAACTAGAAACAACTTGCCCAAGACCGTAAGAAAAATAGGACGATTTGAAAATAGTGCATGGTTCAAACAATTGTTTTATCCCTGTTATTCAAATTCGAAAACTTTCAATTCAAGAACTCTCTTGAATTCACCGATAATTTAACATACATGTCAACTTCAGAATTAATTATCCACATCAAGGAACTGGCTTGAAAGACTGCAATCACTCTGAAGCTAGAACTGTGACTATCACATCAGTTAATACAGATATTATCATTACAGTATATACTAATAATAGCTGCCTTAAATTAAGTGCACAATATCATAAATAAATAATAATTAAAGTGCACATTTTCTTAAGCAAAAGAAGTGCACCATAAAACCCTTTCAAGACTTAGCTAGAAAAAAAAAGTAATAGAAAACAACAAAAATTCAGCCTTGTAACAACATTAATGGAATTTAAGTATTTGTGACTGTAGGACAAAGCCTGGGAACACTATGGAGTCCAGCATCCTTCACAGTACTGCCTGGAACACCATGTCCATACAGGTACCTGGTTAGCTTCTCATCACTTTGTTTAATTGCTGCCAGACAGCATTAAGTTAATCACTCAGCAGGAGATCACAAAGAGTTGCAAACTTTTTTCCCCCTGAGAAAAGGCAAAACCATGACACTGAAGTACAACCAGAAACTAACTGAAAACTTCATCTGGAAGTCATGGCAGCCAAGCCACTAAATCAATCACGCTCAGCACTGGTTACCTTAGGTAAGCTGCTCATGGATCTAATCCTATACTTAGCATATGGTCAATAGCCCCTTAAAAAGGTAACAGTACCAGAAAAGATGCATACGACTGAGTGGAAAAAGGGACCTAATCCTTCCCAAAAAGTAGTGAGTTCTTACGCTTTAGTTTTTTTTTATGGATATAGAAGCAGTCACTAAGCCAAAATTATTACAAGATCAAAAAATCCATACATGGTATCTTTAGGGTGCATGTTCTTTACCAGACTAGGAAAGTGATTTTCTTTTACCGCTATCCTCCAAACGTATCAAGCCTTATCCAGTCAGCAGTTCAGCCAACTCCTTTTCATCCACGTGGCAACCAGTCACAAATGACACAACCTATGAATCTACAGGTTGATCTTCATTTTTTTCTAGCCAGCAGTATAGATGTTGCATTTCAATGCACTTACATTAGTTCATTTTGAGACCTACGTAAGAAACTCAAAATGTAAAACAGTAAGGATGGTAAGCAGAAATTTGAAAAGAAATCCATGACCTCATCAGCCCTTTAAAAGGTTGGTCTTTCTTCACCTTCACAGGCAGCAGCTAAAACTTCACAGCAGCTATAAGCTGCTTCTACAGTCCAGACCCAGACAAGTTCACTGCAACATGAACTACAACTGGCTGGTTTTGGCCATGAGAAGAATGGATGAAGCCAGCAGGTGCTCACCTCATTCTGCTACTGTGAAGTTTCAGTAATGTCTGTGGACTGCACAGCTGGCCTCTGTGCTGATGCATCCCTCAGAGGTTTGGTGGGAACTTTCTTGATGTTGCAAACAGAACATCACATGCATCAGTCACAGGAAAGGACTTCTCATACAGAAAGAGCAGACATGTATGTCACCTGGACCTAGGCTTTCCTCTTAGTGGCAGTGTCTCAAAATGCGGAATATGTAACACTTTCTTAAAAAACAATGTTCTTTAATGTTTGATCTTCGTATACTTTCAAGCCTAATCAACAAGAAGGGAGAAAATTTTATCTGTGAAACAGAAAGTAGCCAACAAGCTCTAAGTGATATTCAGGTGTTAGAAAGACAAATTACTTGTTGGTAGAATTGCCTTGTTAAGCTTTAGGGCCTGACAGGTTTCAGTGATCTCACACCTAGAGGGAGGTTTACAAAGTTGGGAAGAAGGATGTACCACTGACAGCGGACAAAAAGAATGCAGAATTTATGGGCTACAAGGACACTGGGCAGAACTCCCAAGATAAGGAAGAAAATAATAAACTCTACCCAGCAACTGTGCTGAATCTGGGTGAAAGGTAATTCTGCAGGGGGAGAGCCCCACCACTGGCTCACAGATCACTGACCCAAAAACCCATCGGCCCAAAAGAAGAGGAACACCATGGGACTGATTAGCACAAGAAGCGAGAGAATCATTAATCAATAGAAGATAGAGAGCACTAATTAATACAAGGATTATGTAACTTGTAGCCAATGAACACTAATCCCTTTGTTTGCTGACAGGCATAAATAGTAAAAGGTTTTGATAGTTGTTGTGCTTGATTTGTGGAACTCCACTGGGCACCCAGCTTGTAGAACTCTGAAATAAAATAATCAATGTCTCTCTTGAGTGTGTAGTTATTGGCTCATTGCCCATAACAAATCTGATTTTTGTGGACAACAGCAGGGTGGTAAACTAACCTCCCCAGCAGGCAGTAAGTATTCAATCTTTAAAAGCTGAGCTTGTACCTTATCTGAAACATCCAGAAGGAAATTTGAGGAGTGGGAAGAATGCAACAAACTTACATCAAACAGGACAGTCTCTACTGTACAGTACTAGAAAGAACTAGAGTGAAGACAATCTCCAAAGCTGATCCAGGTGAAAAAAAAGGAAAAAGCTTTTTGGAATACAGACAGTATGCTACAGTAAATACTGCATTTCTGAAAATTTTTTTTGTCTCATGTCCTTATAATATCGGTTTTCAAAAAGGGGCTTAAATGCTTCTCAGCTCATTGGTGTCACTGCCTGATGATACCTTCTGAACTCCACTAGGTCTCACTCGAAACACCAGATAGTTCAGTATATACACACGGTAACGCAAGAAGGCAGCACTTCTCTCTCTCCTCTGCTACCTCCAAGACTTAAAGTCTACCCATTAAACCCTTTGGAACAACCATCCAAAAGGCAAAACACATCCAAAAGGCAGAAGTTTGTGTGTCATTTTAGATATTACTCTTCTCAAAACGCAACAAGACCACATTCCTGAATGCTGTATGGTTTCCTACTCCACTTTCCAATAACTTCATAGACTTGCCGATGTCAGGTGGTGTAAATGCATGCCAAAACAAAAGGCTAACTCAGGAATCATAACACAATCTGTGAATTTGTAAAATAATTACTTTTTTTCTTGGTTGGTCGGTTCAAAGAATCCTTTCAAGAAAACAGAAATTTTTTTTGTTGAAATTAGCATTCTAAACTTAAGTCTACTATAAACTGGCAGAAACATTCAAATACAGAGCAACTGATTACCACAATTAGCCTTTTAGCCAGTCAGATATCTGACTTCCATTACATACACTATGAAAAATAGGCAGCAGAGCCATCACAGGCAGCTTCGCCTGCTGGAAAATCTGCCATGATCCAGTCACACTAAAAGAATTCATATTAAAAATACCAACAACATCAGATTATTAATAGACACTTTGTGTTATCACAGCACCCTATGAGAAACTAAAACAGATTTAGCTTTATAATCTGTAGAACAACCCCAGATGTATCTCTAAATCACACTAGTGATATGGCTATCCTTTTCCTTATTTACTCCTCTGTAAACCAGCTCATGAACTCAAGGGGAAACGTGCATGTTAAAGAACAAGGCAAGTTCTTAAAGTGATGCTAAGCTACTTGTCATTAAACACAATGCCCCTGACACTGCCTGCTTCCACAGAGCCTCACAAAAGATGCTAAATATCTATAAATCCCCCACAGTCTTCACCTAACATAGATGATGTGTTCTTTATGCATGAGAAGATAGCTGATTAAAAGGACAGAAACTGAATCTGAGCACTGATAAGGTTTTCTGTTATCTAAAAAAGATGCCTTTTCCCAGTTATGATTTCACTAGACCGGGAGTGGGGAGTAGAGATCTCTTAATATCAATGTGAGGAGACTGGAACTATTCTGGCACCATTACACATAACCTAACCATACCCTCTTCTCTTTATTCCAGTAGTTTCTAATTCAGAAATTTAAAAGCAAATCTTTGTAGCATAGATACCTTCTAACTGTTAACAGCAATTTCAGATTATCTCACATCACAGACAGTCTTTAAGATTTCTGTAATACCAGACCACAAGAAATCTTACCAACTTTAAGCTATTAAAATTCAGCCCTTATACTATAAATCTTTGTATTTGCAAGGAAAGAGAGCACAACTTCAGTCACTGCCACGCTCACTCCAAACTTACTGATGAAAATTCAGAGACCTCAACCAGCTACAGGGTTGTTGCCATTGCTAAAATTAGATTTATTCCAAAGTATCTGGAGGGATTGAGAACTGTGAATTTCATACAAGTATGGTCGGAGCAGATTGGGGTAAGCAGACTTGACAGCCTGTTTGTAAGGGTAAAAACTAAAGTGTTCACATGAAACCCTGAAAGCTGTAAAATTATTCTGCTGCTCCAGGTAGCTTCTTCCAGCATTTGTTATATTTAAGCAAAGGATAGATTTTATTTCTGCACCTGACTTTATTTCTTTACAGACAGGCTTGATTACAGATAATGAATAGATTTAGGAAATATCTCCCTGCCCGAAAGGATACTGCATGTGAAGATTTGTTACCTTAAAAAAGGAACAGCAGCAGCAAGGACAAAAATACCTCTGAAATAAAGAGGAAACAAATTCTTATTTGTCAGTAAATTATGTACCAAGTTTATAGAAACAGGGTCCTAAGACTATGCCAAAAAAGAATCTGCCATTTGCTTCATAAAATCACTTCAGAAGAATGCTTGCAATTAACCATAATTGTGAAGAAATGAGAGGTCTGGTTTTGGAATTTTCTAAGTTGTAAAGCCATACCGTAACTACACAGTCCAGCTTAATGCGCATCACAGCTCTTTCTACACAGTGCTAAATCTGGCTAAATACTGCAACTTCGATAGGTGGGAAATTACTATCAAATCACCAAATAGTAGGAAGCCTGTATTTCTTTGGGGTCTTTTTTAGCAAGAACATGTTTGAAATAACAGGTGCAGATTTTTTTCTAAATCCCTATAATGCATTAGGTTTGCCTGTAGCAGAATAAACAGAATTACTGACTCAATGTAAAATCTAACAGAAGGGCAATGGCCTAAAAGCTGCAGTTACTCAGTTTTCCTTCTCTGACTCATGACATAATCAAATGCTTCCCCTAAAGCACACGAAAGCCAAGATTTATGAGAGATCTATCACAAATTTTCTGTTCCCTTCCTTCAGACTTCTTAACTCAAACCATCCACAGCAAAATTTTCAGTTCTCAAAGCCAGACGTACATGAAAGCTTGCTAACACAATGTGGATGTAATTCTTAGGTGGTAAATTAGCCTTTAGGTACAAAAGCTGCACAAAAGATCATGAATGAGAAGCAAGATCCAAATTTAGAGTAGGGCAGAGAGAGACAGAGCACATTTGTTATAGTTGAAAGTTGCAAAGTTGCAAAAACACCCTCAGAGTAAGGTATAAGGACTGGAACGAAACTCCACAAAGTCACCACAAGGTCCAATTTAATTCAGTCTTAAATGTAAAAAAAATCATCATTTTTGATGATTTTTTTTTTTAATGGAGCATCTTCACTTTTTTTCCTCACATCAGAGTCAGGGAATTAGGATTTCTCCAAGGTAGAGGTCTTAAATCCAGCCACTAAAACAACCTTCCTACTTCTCAACAACAAACAAGGTCTTTAGTAAGCTATCATATCTCTTCCTGGGGAAATAGAGGGGCATTCTGCTTCCTTTGAATTTTAGAACTGGATGTCCCACAGTCAGAATAGGCTTGTGTCACAATCTGAGGTTTAAGAACATCACTTGATGAAGTTTTATGCTGTTTTTTCCCCATCACTGAAGTCATGCTAAAAGTAGAATAAACGGAATTCAACTCATAACTTGTCTTTTGGTTGTTCTGAACGTCAAGTTAAATTTGGCCGTTTGTCTACCTCTGTTTCTCATTTGAAGCATGACAGAACTGGGGAAAGGAACAACTGGTTATCCAGTACAATGACTGGTTTAAATCAAAAGATATGAACATAAGCTAACTTTGAAGTCTAAAATGCCCTTGAGAACAAGACAACTGATACAGAAACTTTGTTTCAGGCATAGACACATTCAAAAACATGAGCTGACACCCACTGTCAGCTGCACTGATGATAATTAACCCAAGCAACAAACACGGCATTTTTGAATGTGCAAGGTGTTAAATCTTAGCATGAATCCGTGATAATTCATGGAGTATTAACACAGGTGAGAATTTTCTCTAAACATCTCTGAATTTTCAGAATTCCTGACTTATAAGTATCTCTCTCAAAACAACCAACTTCAGAGCCAAACACGCTGCTAAAAATGTCACACATGAGTGGCCTTTGTATGTCTTAAGGCTCTCAGGCCCCACAACATTACCAATGCGGTGGGAAAGTCAAGGACAATCACAGCTGAAGGAGAATCCCAGCATTACCTGTGTGAATGCTTCCAAGTGCTCTAATACAGACAGCAAAAGAAAGGAGGGACAAAAGAGGCAGGAAACCTTCTGGCCACATAAAAAGGATTGATTCTTCCTTCAACTAATGCATGAGGAAAGCAGATACATTGCTTCAAACTAGTGAAGCATACCTCCAGATGTGGTTTCCATTCCAGCAGATCTAGCTTCTGCCTCCAAGTCAACTGCCTATTAACTTATTTTCACTTGACTGCAGAAAGAAATCAATAGCATTTTCTACTTAAGTCAGCACAGAGTGAACAAAAAAAAAAAAAAATAATCATACCACACACGAGGCCCCCTTTATGGGAACACATGTTTAAAGGCATACTGTCCCAGACTGTCCCCAGTTCACATCTGTGCTTTTATTTAGCCCAGAACCCTGACACTTAAATGAGCACTTGACACTCCCAGCACACACAGGAAGCAATGGTCACTGCTCTGCCTGTTGGAAAGCCTATCTTCAGTGTGATTTCATCCACAAGATGAACAACTGTAGGATATTTCAGAATCATGAATTTTGTAGAGAACAGATGACAACTGAGGGAGAAACAAGCAGTTATACAGTGGCCTCATCTTAAAATAGTGTTTTAAAGATTGCTAATCCCAGGAACGACAGAAGCAAACACGAATAATGTCCTTCAGAGGACATTACTCTTTCAGTAACCTCAGCTCCTTCAATCTTTCTTACAATCAGAAAAGTCAGTTCTGCTTTCCAGTAAAGTAAAACTAAATAAAGAATAAAAAATAAAAAACCCCAATCACAACACACCAACCAAAAAACCCAACCCACACTTACCGACACCCATTTTGTAAAGGTCAGTTGACAGTATCTCTACAACATTTCTTCCCTTCCAGTCTTATTAGATACACTAGTATTTCATAAACTCTCTCGAACTCCCACCACTAAATGAAAGGATTGTGCTCCCACAGAAAAGTCTAAAAAATGTTATTAAAAAAATCAGATATAAAAGTTAAGTTTCAGTTGAGTTAAAGACTTTTCCTGGACTTCGTCAACAATACCGATTTTGGTTTAAAATATTTCTGCACTTTTTTCTTCTTGACTCTGTTCAGATGCTTCACAAGAGGTATAATAATTTCTAGTATCATCACAACTAGCATTGTTATCTGTCAGTCATCTTACTTACACTCAAGCAAACCACGTAAACCAAGCTCTCAGAGCTGGGAGGTCTTTTATAAACCTGTATTATTTAGAAAACGTGAAATTCAAGTCACGTCAAAACAATAAACTTCTTGTATTTGCTACACAAGTAGAAACTGTTCCTTATTTCCTAAAGTCACATACTGAGTTAGCCAATTTATTCTAAATGCAGTTGTCCTGGACCACTTTCAGCATTCCTTCAAGCAAATGCACTGTTATTGAAACAAATAAATCTTTAAGTTCTAACACTTTGTTTCAGTTTAAAAAAAAAAAAAATCGCAGTGTATGTCAGTTCCCAAATGCCAGCAAAGGAGCTGAAAGAACGACACATCTTTGGAAGCAGAATGTAAGAGCTGCCTACCACTGCTGCTAACAATCCCTTCCCAACCACATGCATAGACTGCACCTTCTCCTGGACCAAACATAAAGCAGCAGCAAGGGCATGCAAACAGAGTCACTTCACAACATGGAGCTTGGTTGTTATAAACACAGGGAAAAGGCAGCTTCTGACCCAAGTCGATGCAAATCATGAGCTTGATTAGGGCCACAGAAGAGGCAAACAGGATTTCAGTAGGTATTTTCAAAACATAGGTGAAAATTTAATGTTACTGGTAAATCTCTAGTGTAATTTGGTTAGGATATTCCACAGAAATTTTAGTTACTTGTGAAAACACATCTGCAGCATTATGAATCCCAGTAATTTCTGGGGCTTGGGGTTTTTTGCTGATTTTTTGGTTTCTTTTAAAATCATACATGATGTGAAAATACTCATGTTGAAAATAAATTTATGAAAAACACCTCTACACTTCTACCCTCAATATAACATGTTAGATTGGATGACCCAGATATACAACATATTACATTGCTATGTCAAGCAGTTCGCACGAGAATTATTTCATTTCTGACCTAGTCTCTAGTCTACCTTGCTTTATACTTTCTTACCAGGTGGGGGGCAATAAAGAATCTCTTCTTCCCCTTCAAGCTCTTACTTCCTTTTCCTGCAGCACTACTGGAAAACTCTTAACCCCCTCACTCAGTAACAGGAAGCTTCTTGCCCTCTTAATTTCTTAAAAAAAAAAACAAAACCAGACCACTAAATTTTGAGAGTTTTTCCTTCACATCTGATGGGCTAATTTATGTACAACTCATCCTCTGCAAGCTTGGCAAAAACTGTCATCTGTTTCTCTCAAACACAACCTCTTCTACATCTTACTGACCCCCTTTCTCCCTCAAGCACCTACCACCACCACACCACCTTTGAGCTTGCCACAGTAGCAGACGGAACATCAGCCAAATGCTGCTTGTTTTCTGAAAGGTGATGATGGGCTTTACAGCTCATTTCTGCACTTAGTTTCAGGGAGAGTAAGAGAACAAACAACAAAATAGCCATGGGAGAGACCATATGCAAGAGTCTGTGGGAAACACTAACAATTACTCATCACCATTTGTACTATCCTCTTGGGTGGGAAGCAAAGCCATGGTAGTTGCAACAGCAGCTCTCATTAAGGCACAGATATGAAGTACTAATTATCTCTTCCTAGATTGGGGACTTTTATATTAGAATGCATTGCAGGAAACTAGTTAGACAGGTTTGGTTTAGCTCTGCTGCTCCTCCTCATACTTACTGAGAGCACTCAGTGGTTAAGAGGTATTTTCAGGATTTGCAGGTAAATCTAGTATTTGGCTTTTCTTAGCTTTTGAGATATTTTAGCAAGGCATCAACACCTTCAGCCATTCTACCTTCCTCAAGATAAGAAGTTCCATCAGGAAAAGAAAAATATGAACGTGGAACGCAAATCACAGCTTTTCAGATACCATAACTAATAAGAGATACTCCTGCAGAGAGAAGTAATTGTTTAGGATCAAATACATTGCGTTCTGACTTCGGTCAATAATTCTGTGATTTAGCCTGTCACAGGTTTATCTTAGTAACCAGCAACTACAGCTTGACACTCAAATTAACTTTTGTTCAAGGCAATGTCAAATAGAAGAAAGAAGAAACTGCAAAGATATAAATTATTAGAGACTCTCAAATATCTTACAAGTATCAACTTGCATTGGTACATAATATTCCAGTTTCACATTTAAGAGAGTATAATCCTTGCCACATCAGTCAGTTGCCTCTCTTTTAAAAGTAAATGCAACTGCAGTACACATGTACTCATTCCCCTGTGATTTTGCCACCAACATTGTTCATTTGCAGCATTTAGCTAACTTGAGTGCAAGTTTCTTCTCCTGACCCACTCCTGCTACATAACTTAAATTACTTAAGTTTTACAAAATAAGAATATGGGGAGAGCAGTACACAAATTAATTGCTATATGAATACTTATGTAAGAGATCAAGCAGATTACCTTTACCTCTTCTACACTTTTTCTACCACCACAGTGACCTGAGCCACCACCTTGACCAGGTGCAACCGCTGAACAATGTAGCAGTGAACAATATTAGCAGAAATACCAAACACACCAAGCTGCCCCAGAAGAAATTCTGTTGTTCCAACGCAGCCATGCTTCACAGCAGGCTATTTTTTTTCTCTCTTAATCAATATTTTTCCACTTCTGCTTCAAACAAAAAAGATTCACCAAATTAAAAAACTAAACCAAATGAAAGTTCACATGGCCACAACCACAAGCAGCATCCCTGGTTTAAGATTATATAATTGCCTTGGCTATGTACATAATCCTTCTTCCTCTCCCCATGTCCTACATTTCATAGAACCATAGAATGGTTTAGGTTGGAAGGAATTTTATATATCATCTAGTTCCATGCCCCTGCCATATGCAGAGAAACCTTTCATTAGACCAGGAAGCTCACAGCATCATCCAACCTGGCCTTGAACACTGCCAGGAAGCGGGCACTTAACTCCTATATGGACTTGGATGCTGTAAATTAAGAACTTTACATTAATGATTCTGCACACCAGTGGCAGTCCAAGGAGGAAAACAGACTCTCCTCCTCAGTTACAAGCTTACAGTACTGAAAAATAGGGGAGAGAAATGGGAAAGAATATTTCATTTGTCTTCCCTTTCCTATTCCTGTTTCTGGACTTGCATCACTGTTGTCCAGTTTTCAAAAGGGAATTCCATATTTGGCAACTAAGGTGAAACCTGTTTTATACGAACTCTCTTTAAAAGTTACAGGTACAGAAACAATGAAGTAATCTGACAAGTTACAAAACTATACTACTACATATAATATAGTATAAATCTACACACTTGGTTCAGCTGCTACATTTTAAGTACAGGGCAGTGCCAAACCTCTTTTACTTGCCAAAGAATAACATGGCAGGAGGGTCTGCCAGGGCAGTGCCAGCTACTGAGCTGGCAGCGAGCCTGGGAGCTGCCGAGGGTACAAATCCTGCCCTTTCTACTGCCATCGTTTTGAAAGCTGATGACTTGGTATTTCTGTCATTCCTTCAGTAACAAGATTAAAAAGCACATACTTGCTTTTTGAAAGGTGTTCTGAAACATGCAGATTAAAATAAAACTACAAACTTTTTTTATTCTTTCCAAGTAGCTACATGGGTAGTATTTATAGTAACCTCTGTTGCCCAAACCCAGGTAGTGAGTCAAAGAAAAATAAAACATAAAATAGCCCTAGACTGAGAAAAAGCAGCCACCTCAATTGTTTGTTTACAGGTAAGCAGAAGCAGCAATAAGTAGAAAGGTTTTAGTCACATGAAGATTTCAGCTTTTGCAAGTGTGGCACCTGCTGTCACTGCTACAGAATGAAGAAGAGAGTGGCCTATTTTCTACTTGACTCAAGTATCCCACTATTCCTTGCGCTCCTGACTAACCAGCAGTGGTATCTTTTCAGCTTGCTGACTCATGCAAACATCCAGGTGCAGGTGGACTGACATCCTGGTGAAGGAACAGAAATACTCCGTAGTGACCTGGACACAAAGACTGATCATTTTGGAAAAGCAAAGGAAAGTAACTCAGGCATGTACAATAAACAGAATTTCCAAACCTCACTCAGCCTAAAACTTGCCTCTCATATGAGGGGGAGATAAAAGAAGTGAAATAACTAAGCACAACATCGTAGCTTAATTTTTGATCAAAGAAGTGGCAAGGAACATAATAAGGAGAAGTACGGTACAAAACAAAACTAAATTTTCCTAACCATGACTGGAAAAGCTGCATTCTTCGCTTTATTAGACAGATGTGAATGTGTCCAAAAAAACGCTTAGCAAAAGTCAACACGATGCTTTGAAGCAGTACACAAACAAAAAAATTGTAACAGATTTTCCAGCTACATAGAGAGCTAAAAACTTAATATTGATGACTGAATTGCAATGATGAGGCTTATACCATTACTTCCCCCACGAAAGTCACTGGTCCAGTTTTAGTGTACATGAAATAAACCATTGGACAGCTTATATAAATACCTATTTTCTACACCTTCTGGACTACAGAGGTATTAATGAAAGTTCTGTAAACCCAGGTGCCTAATTTAACTAAATGTGTAACACAGGGAGTACCTCCAGAGCTCATCAGACCATACAAACACTACTGAACTAAACAGAAGCTGCAGATGCTCAACATCTTTAAAAACATAATGATGCAGTGCATTCAAATGTCACATCAACATTGTTCAAATCTGACTGTCTAAAATTTAAAGAAGAAAAAATCTTTTAACTTTCATAGAAACCAGTCAGTTCATTAGAAACATGCCCAAATGATATTCTACTCTAGGCTGGAAAAGCCAAACTAAGCTTTTACTTTGTCAAAGAACTGCTTTTATGCACAAGCCATTCATGGATATCTAAGCAACACAACCACTTTTTTTACAAGCATTTTATCGAACAGCTTGCCAAGCTCCATATAAACACATTTTATTATTTCATAAAATTCATATGCCAACTTTTTGAAACATGAAGTGACAAGTTCTCAGTGGAATTTCTGCAGAGCTACAAGGTTCTTATTGCCCTCAGCCTCCTGAGACTGTAAATTGACTATATGAAGCAAGAAGCCAGAATCTTGTTCTTTTATACAGGAATGCCTTGCAAATTGGAAATACTGGAACAGTCTCTGCAATCAGCTAAAGAAGAATTCCTTTACATGAGGCTCAAAAGCCCCCAGTGATCAGCACACAAATATGCACCACTGCTAGATTTCTTTTCCTAATTTCTTTCATGAGACCCTTTAAAGTTAAGAACTAATGCTAAATATCCTCCAAGCCTCAGATATACTTTAGCTAGGTGTTTACAAGGAAAACATCTTACATTAATGATTTTTGTTGTTTTCTAAATTTTTTCCTAAATTGTTCACATCTTACTTTCACCCAAGGACCTAAAGTTACACAAAAGCAACTAAGAGTGAACTCACCAATACTATAAAAATGAAGATCAAGAAAAAAAGAGAAAGAATAAGCCATTTTCCAAGCTTCATGAAGTAAAGCCTCTGAGTATATAGTACAGCTGAATTTGTGCCATGTTATATTACATGTCAATCTACCTGACAGCACTGAAACTTTGCACTTCCTCTTACCAGTTAGTTTTCTTATGGCTCACGGTCTCCCTTTGATTATTCCCAGCTCTGACACATAGCTATCTTTTTATCATATTTACTTTTACTTTACTATACATTTCCATTTGTCATACTGCTATTATTGTAGGGATTTTGAAGACATGTCCTTTATGGTGCTCTGTAGCAGCAATGTAATTCCTGTGATGGCTTTCCATTGCAGATGATGGAAATGAAACAGGTAAGTTAAAAACTGACATCAATTCTTTTTTTTCATAAAATAATAAACCCAGAGCTCTCCCTTTTTCTATGTTGTTCTTACAAGCAAAAATTTTAGGCTTACTATATCAAAGAACAGCAAAAAACATTTAACTAGCATTTTTGGTGGTTTTATTACCACTTTCTTTCATACATCCTATGTATGTTTTACATATATATATAAATTAATACCTAGGAAAAAGAAGAAACCATGACCACTTAACTCAAAAATACTAGAAGAGCTCAGTGGCAGCTGTAATAACTGGAAAAGCTTTAATATTTCAAGTTACCTATGCTCAAGTAATCCTAAGGTTGCAGAGCAAGCTAGTCAGAATCAGAGCTCATTTCCCAGTATTTAATCCTTCACTGGAATTAGCGTCTACCTTTCAGTTATTAATCACTTTTATACTACAATCTCTTAATTCAGAGTTTAAATTTTCAAGACACATATGAATGCCATTTACTTCTACAGAAGAATCCCAGGACTTCTCTACTAATCTAGCAGCATTCCCTTAACCATTTCCAAAATTTTATTTAAAAGTTGACATTTCTCTGCATTCAGTCTTTTCTTTTTCAGTTTCAATTGGGTATAATGGAAGCCTATTCCCTTTAGCATTCTAACAGAAAGGAATCACCTCCAATTCGCATGTATATTCTATCCAGCCTTACAGTATGTTTAGAATAGTCTGCAAACACAGCCTGTGTTTGTGCACCAGGCACACACCACTGTGAGAAAGTGCTCAATGGCTCTTCTGAAAGCAAAGGATTCTGTTTGGAACGCACACCTGCACCACAGCCTTGCTCAGGCCTCAGGACTTCTCCCCTTCAACAACTGCATGCCAGCCAAGCAATCCCAAACCCTAGCTCTCCATCGATCCCTTAACCACAGTACCGTGAAAACGGCATCCATGGAATACCTATCCCATGGTGCCAGCTGTCTTTTCCCCAGAAAAGAGAAGAAACCTTGCTTAGCCAACATACATGGGCTTAATGCCTAAAGGACCTCTCTGACTCAATCCACCAGCTAGGTGTTTGGGGTCGGGGACTTGTATGCTGCTCTCTCAGGGGACACTGATGGAGGCACACCTGTGCGCAGGTACTGGACAGCAGCCGCCAGCTCTGCCTGCAAGGAGCGTCCCAGATAGGCCATCAAGCCA
This sequence comes from Platysteira castanea, assembly GCA_013397175.1. Lineage (NCBI taxonomy): Eukaryota > Metazoa > Chordata > Aves > Passeriformes > Platysteira > Platysteira castanea. Next base: position 1,517,486 of record VYXC01000924.1, on the reverse strand, counting down.
AGCCTGCCCGGCACTGGGACCGGGGCTGGGGACACACCAGGGACCAACACACAACCCGGGAGCTTCCCGGGCCGCCCGGGAGGGAGCAGCCGGAGCCGTCGGGAGCCAGGTGCTCCTCGCTTCCCAGTTCCCTCCAGTAATCGGAACAGAACGTCAAAGTACGAACGCGGACTCACAAAAGACGAAAGCGGCGACCTGAAACACGGCATGAAAAGCAAAGGCGACCCCAAGGCACAGCCTGCTGACACCGCACCACCAGGGATGGCGGGGGGAAGCGGGGCAGAGCGGGACGNTCCTCGCGGCGCGGCGCGAGAGCTGCCGGGAGTCGTAGTGCGGCTGCGGGAGGCGGCCCCGCCGCCGCAGGCGGGACGCCGTAGCGACAGANAGGTAGAACTGCTTACATAAAGGGTGATTAGACACTGGAATGGACTGCCCAGGGAGGTGGTGGAGTCATCATCCCTAAAGGTGTTTAAGGAAAGACTGGATGTGGCACTTAAGTGCCACGGTCTAGTTGAACATGGTGATGTTCGGTCATAGGTTGGACTCGATGATCTCAGAGGTCTTTTCCAACCTAAGTGATTCCGTGACTCCGAGCAGCCGGGCACCGATCCGCGGGGCCGGGGCACCGGGGCCCGCTCCCGGCGCGGGGCAGGGGATACCCCGGCGGGCTCCGCGCTCCGGCCCCCGCGCTGCCAGAAACTTTCCGAGGAGCGAGGGAGGGGAAGGAAGGAGGGGAGGGCGCTGGTGCGGGGGGGTTGGAAGGGGATTCTCGGCGCGGCCCTTACCCGTCCTTGCGGCGGGCCTTGTAGACGTGCCCGTAGGTGCCTCTGCCCACCTTGCATCCCTCGTACTCGAACAGGTCCTCCACCCGCTCGCGCTC